>CAUYQV010136946.1:0-10129 GCA_963574575.1 Galagoides demidoff | reverse complement strand
CCTCCAACTCCTGGGCTCAAGCGAGTCTCCTGCCTCTGCCTCCCAAGTAGCTGGGACCACAGGCACCTGCCACAACGCCTGGCCATTTTTTGGTTGCAGCCATCATTGTTGTTTGGCGGGCCTGGGCTGGGGATTCGAACCTGCCACCTTAGGTGTACGTGGCTGGCGCCTTAGCCGATTGAGCCACAGGCGCCGAGCCATGATTGTACCTTAATGTCAAATCTCTTCTCTATCTCTATGGCTTAGCCCTTCACCACCTGCAACAGGGCCTCATCTGGACACCGTTTCTTCAAGGTCACCCCTGTTGTGGTCACCCCCTTCTGCCCTAGTTGCTCATGGTGCCATTGCTTCTGGAATTTTACCCTAAAAATGGAACTCTAGTGATGGGGAAATAAAGAACGTTTACAGACGAAATTAGGAGGAAGATGGAGACCACATATATGTGTATCTTTCCCAAATTAGGCCTCCTACATAAAGGATGGCTCGCCACTAACCCATGCCCATGTCATGGCCTCTGCTCAGATTTCCACAGGAGAGGCACAAAGGTCCCTCAGTAGTCAGACCGTTGGAGCCTTGAAGCTCCAGGCCGTGTCCTATTTATTCCTGGAGCTGCCACACAGAGGACATTCAGTAAACACGATTGTACATTTAGGAGGGAAGAGGCTGCCCACATTCTCTGGGTCAATTTCTCCCTCTTGCCCTTTGCTTTCTGCCTGACTCTACGGCCTCCTGTCTCGCCCCCGCCAAGCCAAACCAAATCAGCCATCCTGGCTCCACTTTTCTCCCGATCGCCCCTGACACCAGCCTTAGCTACTGTTTTTTCTCTTTCTAGAAAAACAAAGAAAGAAAAAAGAGTAGCTCGGCTCCCCTATGCACTCCCTACTCCCCACATTATGAAATCTGCTTTCAGCGCCCATTATTCACAAGAACTGTATTCACGACGTTAGTCAGTAGCCTCTTAATTGAGAGCCCAGCTGGGCCCTTTGGGTCTCTTAGCTTGTGGCTGTTTACTGTTCTGCATTGATACTGAAGAAGCAAGGATGTCCCATCCTAAAATATGCCAGATTGGTATATTGATTATTTAGACTTTAAGACACTGGAGAAATTGTAGTTTTAGAAAGAACAAGCTGACCTGTCTCTTCTTGGGTACAGCACGCAGCGGACTGCTCTGGGAGGGGCCCCTTCTCCCGGAGCTAGAAAACAGCCCTTACCACCAGAGACCTGAAACTCTGGCCTGAATAAATGTCCTTCACAAAGTGACCCTTATGGGGTGGTGCCTATGGCTCCAAGGAGTAGGATGCCAGCCCCATGTACTGTAGGTGGTGGGTTCAAACCCAGCCCTAGCTAAAAACTGCAAAAAATAAATAAATAAATAAATAAATGTATATATAAAAAAACAAAAAAACAAAGTGACTCTTATCTTCCACCTGTGTCACACCCTCCACGTGTCTCCCGAGGCAGCTCTAGAAAATAGCCTCCTGTCATTTCTACAAAGCCCAGAGGGAAGCATCTTGCTTTGGTCAATTCTTCAGACTTTACTCTGTTCTTAAGATGCCCATGTACGGTTTGGCACCTGTGGCTCAAGCGGTTAAGGCGCCAGCCACACACACCTAAGGTGGCGGGTTCAAATCCAGCCTGGACCTGCCAAGCAACAATGATGGCTGCAACCAAAAAATAGCTGGGCGTTGTGGTGGGTGCCTGTGGTCCCAGCTACTTGGGAGGCTGAGGCAGGAGACTTGCTTGAGCCCAGGAGTTGGAGGTTGCTGTGAGCTGTGATGCCATGGCACTCTACCCAGGGGGATAGCTTGAGGCTCTGTCTCCAAAAAAAAAAAAAAAGAGAACTTAGAAAGTCAAAGTCTAATCCTTAAATTCTCCCCCCCACCCCACTGACCCCAAATAATCTATGTTAACTGCATGGGAGACAGAATCTGAGTTTCCCCCACTTCATCCCAGGGCTCTGCTTTTCTCAACTATACTTTTATTTCTTTTAAAATCCAACCATCTTTCAGGTTGTTTTGTTCACCAGCCTAGATCATAATGATCTTTCTCTACTCTACACACTCTGCACTTGGAGTGGGCACTCAAATGTTAATAGTAAAATGTCTCATGTGGTTCTGTAATTCAGCACTCCCCAAACTGTTTTTCATACAACGCCACTACCCCAAGAGATTTTTATATAGGTCTGCCTTAAAAAAAGAAGTTGTTCTGTCACACATGTTTACGAAGTTCTGGGTTCAATGACAGTAATCTGATTTTTTGTTGTTATTGCAGGATTTCTGAGATCTGAGATATAATGGTGAAGTTCCAGGGAGAGATTCAGTATACTATATTTCTAAAATTTGGATCAAGGGACTGCTCACTCTCTCATTTGCATCTTAAGTGACACTTAACGTTTCTTAGAACCGAGTGGGGAAAACTCCACATTCTTGTGAGCACAGACCATGCTCTTCCTTCCTTTAGAGATTCTCACAGTGTGTAGCCTAGTTCTGAAAACATCAAGGTACCCAATAAATATCTGCTGGTTGCTTCATTGGGTTGAAGGAAAAGAAGAAGAAGGGAATGAAAAATATATTGAGAGATAAATAGCATGTGCCAAAAGCTTTCACCACACACCTTCCTCATTGATTTATTTACCTTTAATTAAAGGGGTTTCCTTTGTTTTAGATGTATATCTTAAAATTACATAACGCCATTATCTGTCCCTATTCTGATCAGAAGTTATTATAGAGAAGGGTACAGGGACCGATTATCAAATCACTGTGAGAACTTGAAAAATTTATTGACCAAAATTTTTACAGGGCAAGAAATGTGTTTCTATCCTAAAGAGGGTTATAAAAAGGAGAAAATAAAACCCTAAGAGTCCTATCATTAAGTTTATGGAAATTCATTTCCTGTGTTGAACAGAGTCTAATGGAACACTTTATGACCATGGACTTTCTCTTTTGTCACGGCTCAAGGGGGCCAATGCTGAAATTTTACTCCTTATAATAAAATACAGTACAAGAAAATATTGTATCTTAAGCATATCTCTGTCCTTATATATCTTCCTCTGACTTCTACAAGATATAAAAAAACATCAGTACACATTCCTTCATTTTTCCAACTCCCTCCAAAAACAACAAGTCTTCAAGGCATGACTGAGTGGATGTTATTGAAATCAGCTGTTGCTGGTCCCTGCCAGGCACCTGTGCCAGTTACTGAGTCACAGAGGAAGTCCTGGGCTCCCAAGCACAGACTGCACCGAGTGAATCCTCGAAGCATGCGCCCCTCCCACAGTGCCCTTCTCCTTGTTCTGCTCCGAGACCCGCCATGGGTTGCAGTGGGTGTTCGGCTAGAGTATCAGCTCTAGATATCAGCTTACATGCAAGAGAAGAGGACTTGGCAAGATACTGCTCTCCTCTTTTTACAATGAAAAGACAAAATAAAACTTCTGATTCAAAGTGAACTAGGAATGTTTGTCTTCTGTTCAAGTGTATATACCTACGTTAGTGAAAGATAAAAGTAATGTGTTTATGAGACATGAGACAGGTTGGGCTTGAGATAACATCTCAAAGATCAAAGTCATCTCAATAAAAATACCTAGATGCCATCCTCTGTACTTGGCCTCATGACCTCCTTTGAAGGGTGGTCTGATGGGGGGAAGGCTCTCACTGGACCAGCCAGCAGCCCCAGCACACAGCCATGGGTGGGCACTTCAACCTCCTGGGGACTGGCATCTTTCTTCCATTAAACAAATAGGCAAACGTGTATAAGCTCAGACTTCACTGCTAGATCTCTCCAAGTTCATACTCATAATGTTCCATGTGAAAGTGTGCTGGAGGCCTTCTATAGAGACAAAGTGGCTTACTCTCTATTTTACAAAAAGTACTTAGCTAGGCATTGCTAATTCTCAAGCAGTTAACCTAGTTGTGAGTCCTTCCCCAAAATTTAAATTATGATGACTAACCCTAATAATTGAAACCTCAAGAGCAGCCTGATTGAGCAGCTTGGATTTCAAAATAAGACGTATTGGGCAGCACCTGTAGTTCAAAGGAGTAGGGCTCCGGCCCCATATGCTGGAGGTGATGGGTTCAAACCCAGCCCCGGCCAAAAACAAACAAACAAACAAAAAAAACTGCTAGCAAAAATAAGACGTATGAACATCTGATGGTTAATAACTCTGGAGATCACGGGGTCACTTTTTTTCTGCAAATTTTTTGATGCTATGGATCAATGGAGAGTAAAATGATAAGAATATCTGTTTAGATGGCACATTTCACATTCCTGACCAGGCCAAAGTGGTTCATGGTGAAATGCTGAGAAAGTGGCTTTCATGAGGGATTAAAAGCAGAAGAAAATTGTTATTTGCACTAGCAGGTATTGCTGCTGCCCCCGTCGCCTTGACTCAGGCCCTAACCCAGAGCCTCGTCAGAGCCAGGACACTAGGTCTCCGGCCCTGGCCCACCCAACTGTCTGGACTTGGGCTACCACGCCGGCTTACTTGGCGTAGGTCTCCTTCAAGTCTCAGGTGCCAAAGCACCTTAGAAGTCAGTCAGTATTAGTAGGAGCAAGCATCTCAGCAGCAATCTTAGAAGGGGAGCACCGATCAGGTGTTAGCCACAGGTGCGGAGACTGCTAACCAATGACGTACATACTTTCGTGCTCTCCTGCATCTCACTAACAAGAGCCAATGATATTAAATCCCTTCCCCAATCCCTTATTGCCAACTTTCTCACAGGTGCCCCCTACATATTCCCCCCCTTTGTGTATTAACTAGGGGATCATACCACTGTTCTTCTAAATGAAATTGTCACGATTCTTATTTCAGTCTCCTTTTTTTCCCAAAGAACTTACTGCTTTCACCGCCTTTTGCTACTTCTGCCTTTAGTCTGCATTCTCCCACACTCGTTACAGTTTCCAACATACACAGCGACGGAAACTCTAGCCCCTGCACACAACCACATACTTTTTACTTCTTATCTCAAACTTCTTATATCTCAAATCTCTAATACTTTCTGCATCTCATCTATTGTAAATTGTGTTAGTTGGCAAACAAAGGTCCTGCTTTCCTCGAGGAGTATAACAGGTGAACAAAGGGCTCACTTTTCTTGAAGCCCTTGCTAGTTGAATTGTGATAATGGGGACTCTTAACCACTGGCAACCCTTCAGGGACTCGTGCACAACCATTTGAAGGCACTAATCCCTGAGCACAACAACACAACAAACAAGAAGTTTGTCGCTTCTTACAAACTTCTTACTTCAAACTCCTCATACTTCTTATATTTCTTATGTTTCTTATCCCAAACTTCTCATACTAAACTTCTTACTCTTAACAAACTTCTTACGTTCTCTCTTCTTACTTCAAACTTCCCACACTCAACGCCACTCTTTAACTTCCGGTATTTAATTGCTAAAGGCTTTGCTTTCGCTCTTTCTTTAGCGGCTTCTTTTACTCACGAGTCTTGCCTTTCTGTTTTTCTTTCTTATTGCCATTCTTATGAGACTTCACCTCCCCTGTTGTTTCTTCACCAGACCCCTTAATAGTATTCTTTCTACCTCATTCCCTCCCTTTCAAACAGAACTCTTAACTGCCAGTAAGGTATTAGGGATCTCAATCAACTACTTCCTGCTGGCAATGGGGGAGGATATAGGGGAAGGCGGTTAATCTTATAAACTCTATACTGTAACATCCACCAAAGGCTACTCCCAAGTATTTCCTTTTTTGGTCTGTGTCCACCATCCCATCCTCATTGCCACTTGTCAGGGCCTGTGACACCGTGACCCTGGCCCGACCCAGGGTCTTGTTGGAGCTGGGGTCCTACGTCTTCAGCCCCAGTCCTGGCCCACTCAACTGTCTAGACACGGGCCGCTGTGCCAGCTTACTCGGGGTAGGTCTTTTTCAGGTCTCAGGTGCTGAAGCACCTTAGAAGTCACAGTCAATATTAGTAGGAGCAAGCAGCTCAGCAGCAATCTCTCAGCAGCAGTCTTAATAGGGGAGCCATCAGGCATCCTCTGAGCCAGAGCAGGGCCAGAGGAGGCCCAGTTCACTTCTCCCCAAGCTATTTACAGAAGTAATCCCATGGGTGCCCATGCCACAGGTATGGAGACTGCTAACCAATGATGTACATACTTTTGTGCTCTCTTGGTCTCACTAACGAGAGCCAATGATGTAAATCCCTTCCCCAATCCCTTATTGCCAAAGTATTTCTCACATGTGCTCCTATAAGGTATGTTCTATAAAGTCACTGTTATTAGTAAACACCAAACCATTGCTCCCAGGGAAAATGCAAGGCTGGGTCCCTGCAAGTCTCTGGTCACAATGGTTTCTTCAACTGATCAGTGTATAATAACCTTGTTCTATGTGTGTTCAGTGACACTTTATTTAATATATGTTGTTAGTTCATCAACATTGAACCCGTGGCCAACTGCACTAGAATTTGTGTCTGCACAAAGCTTATTTCACGTACATATTGGCACACTGCAGCCTTCTTATGCTTTGGAACAGCAGACGGTATTTCAGCATGACTTTCGGGGACTGTTTTAAATGGTGAGATTACCAACAAAAAGCACAAACCTGAGAAAAAGGCAGCAGTAAATTGGCCTTGAAAGGGAAATGTGTCTATAGCACGAGAGCTGAAACAAGGAGAGTGTCAGCTTGTTCAAACTCAGCTGGGAACCTGCATGTGGGCACACTAAAATCTTTCGCTGCTCTGTAAGTGACCGTGAAGGTGCCATGAGCATTGATTTTTGTTTCACGTATAAATTTTAGTGAGTTAGCAAATTTGTAAATATGGAATCCACAAATAAGGAAGACCAACTCTGTATAAGCTGAACATAAATGTCAACATGATACCTAAATATCATAGTATCCTATATTTAAAAAGCAAAGAATGGTATTAGTATGATCAAATCACATAAAATGTGAGCTTAAAAACATACTTTCTTATCAACACAGAGCAGAAAAAAAATCAATAAAGTCCTTAGAGTTCATGCACGAATAATGTCTTCTTGTACCCTAATGCATATTTTCACCCTGGATAGTATTTTCACAGAGCCTGCAAATACACCCAGAAACTTGAGAGTGATGAGCTTCGTTCTTACTACTGATAAGCACAAATCATTTGACAACACCCCAATAATAATCCACATATAATTACAAGGGTCAAATGGGCGATTTAGATGATGCCATAATTTTTAATGTTTCACAGCTTACATTTAAAAGCCTATCAGGGCACAGTTACAATTACTGAGTTCATTGATTAAATAAATACAAATGTGCCAAGGAACTCACTGACTTGAGAACTGATGTGAAAGTGGCCAAGACATCTTTGCTGTGATTCATTTATGTGACTATCCATGCTTTTTGACTTTCTGAAACAATAAAATGTGGTGGGAACTCAAATGAGGCACTGGAACTCGTCATGACTGACTTGTCAAGAAATATATTAAGCTCACTTCTTAAAAATAAAAGCTGTGATTAATAGCTGTAGCATGAGAAATAAAGGTTTCATGCTCCGTCTTTGACATGGATGTTTTCCACCATCATTTAAACAATGTACGGTTGTTAAATAATACTTCTAGATTTTAGATATTTTCAGAGTATTAGAAATACAAGTGCCAATTGATTTTTTATGGCATTTAGTAAGAATAGCCATAAATTAAAATAAATGATAAATTAAATTGTAGTAATACTAAGGGTTTTGTTTGTTTGCTTGCTTGGGTTTTGTTTTGGTGTTTGAAGACGAGTCTCACTCTGTTGCCCAGGCTAGAGTGCCATGGCATCAGCCTAGCTCACAGAAACCGCAAATTCCTGCTCAAGTGATCCTCCTGCCTCCTGTGTAGCTGGGACTATGGCATCAGCCACAGTAACAAGACAGTTTTTCTACTTTTAGCAGAGATTGGATCTTGCACTTGCTCAGCTGGTCTTGAACTCCTAAACTCGAGGGGTCCTTCCACTTGGGCCTCCAGAGTGTCAGGATTACAGGCACGAGCCACCATGCCTGGCCCGACACGAAGGTTTGTGTAGTGAAAAACAGGTGCTCAGGTATATGAGTTAAATCACATTTTCACCTGAGCTTTAAAAAAGACCATGTTCAAGTATGAATTCGGCATGTGTATGTGCAGCCCATGCATTGCGTGGGTGAAGCAAAGAGGTTTTTTCCCCCTAATTGGATAACTCTCTGCTTTCAGTAGCCAAAGGAAAGGAGCCCTTCTAAAATATGTTATTTTACTTTAGATCTGAAGATAAATTCATGTCACTACTTCCAAGGGGACTAACTCCAAAATGTCTGAGAGTTCTTTAGTCACATAAACTCAACAAGTTTTTTCTTTTGTCGAGATGTAAATTCACTTAGCTGCTTGGCTTTTTCTGTTCCTTTGTTTCTTAAGAAATATACATAATGGTTTTGTGCATAAATATTACAACTTGGATGAAATATTTTTCCTCTGGTTAAGTGTGAGATAAAAATCTTAACGCTTTAGAGGAAAAAAAGAATCGTTAATGTCTTTAAAATATGTCTAAATCCGTAGGTAACAAACTTTCTGAATGCAAGATGGCATTGCATAATCGCAAACTTCAAGTCCTTTGCAGAGGGACAGCTGGTGGCTCAGAGAATCGGCCTGGCTCCAACCCGTGCTGGCTCCAACAGCCTCACAACTGGACGCTGAGATTGCCTCCGGATTAGTCCCACTCTGCTTCTAAATTCCTCCTCTTTTCAGTTGACTTTCCCCTCCCAACAACCTGGAGTGGTTCCCGAGGCCCCCTGGACTGAGCGAGGTATCTGCTGCTCTCCAAGGCCAGCTTGCATGACTCACACCTCATCCTTTTGTCCCCCTCTACCAGCCACTGTTCTCACATGCACAAGTCTTTGGGTGGGTCTCCTCATTTCTATGCTCATTTGGGCATCCTTCCTCCAGTTCACTTCTCCCCTCCTCTCAGCCCAGCAACCCTTCCTTTTCCAGTCCACTCCACTTTACCCCCAAATCATCTCCTGCCCCTCCTGTGGTCTCATGTGGTGTGATATGTGATTATAAACATGCGTGTGGCTGTCATCTAACTTCATTTACATTGCTCTTGTCCACAGTAGAGAATGAAGGTCAGCATCATATTTTATACTTTCTACTTCATTAAACTACATCAGCTTCAGAAGTGAATTAATTACATTATTAACCATTTAGAATAGCTGCTTTTTTGTTTCATTATATTACTACACAAAAATAACTGGGGGGAACCGACATAGACTACTGAAAGAAACATTCAAATATATGTTAAAGAGCCAAGAAAATAAGGGAATAGAGAAGTCTATTTGGTAAATAAATAATTTTATAAATTTTGGCTGGGTGTGGTTGCTCATGAGTAGAATCCCAGCATTATGGGAGGCTGAGGCAGGAGAATCCCTTGAGTTCAGGACTTTGAGACCAGCCTGAGTAAAAGTGACACCCCACCTCTACTAAAAGTAGAAAAATTAGATGGACATTGTGGCAGGTGTCTGTAATCCCAGCTACTTGGGAGGCTGAGGCAGGAGGATTGTTTGAGCCCAGGAGTTTGAGGCTGCTGTGAGCTAGACTGATACCGCTGCAGTCTAGCAATAGAGTGAGACTCTGTCTCAAAAACAAGGCAAAAAACAAACTAACAAACAACAAACAAAAAGACACCGTGAGTAGTTTAAGGTTGTCATCTTGTCTACTATTAGAACTTGGTCATTTGCATTAGAACCGCGTTTCCCCGAAAATAAGACACACTAGGGCTTATTTTCAGGGGATGTCTTATTTTTATTAAGTATAATACAACAATCTACATTTATTCAAATACAGTTAAGTCATCTTCTTCTGGAACCTGACAGGGGAAGCCAACCTTGTTGGTGGGGCTGGCACTAGTGATGCGTGAACTCCTTTTCCCTAGCTGTTCGCACGTGCACAATAGGATGCCTGAGACCACGGTTACCACATGGGCAAGTAAAAACAGCTTGGAGAAAGGAACTGTAGCAGATAAAGGTATTCCAGTCTTCCTTACCTCTCCACACCAAAATGCATGGCGTGGCTATGGATTTAGCCACTAGGTCTTATTATCAGGGTAGGGCTTATATTTAACAAATGCATAGAAATCCTGCTAGGGCTTATTTTTTGGGTAGGTCTTATTTTTGGGGAAACA
>CAUYQV010136944.1:0-27584 GCA_963574575.1 Galagoides demidoff | reverse complement strand
TCAAAGATCAGGTAACAGTAGGTAGCTGGATTCATCTCTTGGCTCTCTATTCTGTTCCATACATCTACCTCTCTGTTTTTGTGCCAGTACCATGCTGTTTTGATCACTATCAATTTATAGTATAGTCTGAGGTCTGGTAATGTGATTCTTCCTGCTTTGTTTTTATTTCTGAGTAATGTCTTTGCTATTCGAGGTTTTTTTCTGATTCCATATAAAATGAAGTATTATTTTTTCGAGATCTTTAAAGTATGACAGTGGATCTTTAATGGGGATTGCATTAAAATTATATATTGCTTTGGTTAGTATGGACATTTTAACAATGTTGAATCTTCCCAGCCATGAGCGTGGTATGTTTTCCCATTTGTTACCATTGTCAGCTATTTCTTTTCTTAGAGTTTCATAGTTCTCTTTATAGAGATCTTTCATGTACTTTGTTAGGTAAACTCCCAAATATTTCATCTTCTTTGGCACTACTGTGAATGGAACAGAGTCCTTGACTGTTTTTTCGGCTTGGCTGCTGTTGGTATATATAAAGGCTACTGATTTATGAGTATAGATTTTGTAATCTGAGACACTGTTATATTCCTTGATCACATGTAAGAGTTTAGTGGTAGAATCCCTGGTATCTTCTGTGCATATCATATCATCTGTGAAGAGTGAAAGTTTAATGTCTTCTGAGACTATATGGATACCCTTGATCACTTTTTCTTCCCTGATTGCGATGGCTAAAACTTCCATTACAATGTTAAAGAGCAATGGAGACAATGGGCAACCTTGCCACATTCCTGATCTGAGTGGAAATGATTTCAGCTTAACTCCATTTCATACAATATTGGCTGTGGGTTTGCTGTGGATGGCCTCTATCAGTTTAAGAAATGTCCCTTCTATACCAATTATCTTAAGTATTCTGATCATGAAGGGATGCTGGATATTATCAAATGCTTTTTCTGCATCAATTGAAAGAATTACATGGTCTTTGTTTTTTAATTTGTGTATGTGATGAATTATATTTATAGATTTACATATATCGAACCAATACGCTCCAAATTTCTGCAGGTTGACTCATAGAGGGTCACTTCTTGCTCACACCAAGGCTGTTATGGGGGCACAGAGAAGTGTTTCCCCTTGTCCCTGAGGGCCTGGGTGTCAGAGCTCCCAGCACCTGGAACATTGCTGGCTACTTGGTCATCGGACAAGCAAAGGGGCAGAGATTGAAAGGGTGGGCTCCTGCCTCCGCCCAGAAGTAACAAGTGACATCGTCACTTTTGTGTGCCTGTACTCGCTAAATACCACCTGGCTTAGTGACAGGAAGTTTGACCTCTATGTGCTCAAGAGGGAAGGACAGAGGGTCTGGGTGATCAGTGGAAATGCCTCATACCTAAGTCCACAGTCTTGTTTCCAGAGACTGTCAGGAATTCACACTCTGACTTGGCAAGATGCTGTTCTGATGAGCTTCCCTGGTGCCTCTGTTCTCTTTCTCATCAGTACATGTAGGTTCACCACTTGTTTTTTTTTGTTGTTGTTGTTTGTTTGTTTTTTGTTTTTTTGAGACAGAATCTCACTATGTCATCCTCTGTAGAGTGCTGTAGCATCACAGCTCACAGCAACATCAAACTCTTGGGCTTAAGCTATCCTCTGGCCTACAGGTGCCCACCACAAGGCCCGGCTATTGTTTGGTTGTAGTTGTCACTGTTGTTTGGCAGGTCTGGGCTGGGTTCGAACCCACCAGCTCTGGGGTATGTGGCTGGCACCCTCTTTGCGGAGCTGTAGGCGCTGAGCCTCACCACTTGTTTAGTTGTTTTCGGAATGACCCTCTCCCTGCCTAAAGCACACCTGCCCCTCTCACCTTGCTAACTTGACTTGTCCTGTAGATGACCACACAGATTATTTTCAATGGTTATGAAGAAAAATATAATCCACATAGTTTTTGTCTTTAAAAAAATTCTCCAGCCAGGCACGGTGGCTCACACCTATAATCCTAGCAGTCTGGGAGGCCAAGGCAGCTGAATTGCCTGAGCTCACAGGTTTGGGACCAGCCTAAGCAAGTGCAAGACTCTGTCTCTAAAAATAGCCAGGTGTTGTGGTGGGCATCTGTAGTCCCAGCTACTTGGGAGGCTGAGACAAGAGAATCACTTGAGTCCAAGAGTTTGAGGTTGCTATGAGCTGTGATGTCACAGCACTCTACTGAGGGCAACAAACTGCAAGTCTGTCTCAAAAAAAAAAGTCTTCAGTAAAGAAACTAGGGCTCTTTGCAAAGTGTATGATATCTGATGTTAGGAGAGGAGAAAGCAAAAAGGGCCTGGTACACTCTGTGATTGTCAAAACTGAATACATTTTTAGAAATGTTGAAAGAAGCATTAAAAGTGAGAGAGTTAGCCCAGACAGAGTAGTCAGTGGGCAAATGATGACAAATTCAGCATTATAAATGATCCCAATAATTGGAAGCTATTTGAGGTTAATAAATATTTGTTGAATGAATGAATGAGCTGTATTTTGATACAAACAGAAAATGGTCATGTACACAAACATTTATATTATAGGAAATAAAAAGTTACAATTTGGGGAATATGTTCATGGCTTATATAAAACAAACATAATGAGAATTTTTAACTTCTATATCAGACTTATTAAAAAAAAGGAATTTTTATATTCAAAGAAGAAATTCCTGTGTCCACAGTTCAGGTCTAGAGTGAGTTTACTGACTCATTTTCCTGGGCACTTTTTGTCCTACCAGGTCTGTGTATGATGCTGAGCTGACTCCCTCAAACCCCTTCAAGCACCAGCTTCTTTCAGGTGGTCATCAAGAAAAAGTTACAGATATGCTTTTCTTACACTAAACTCAATTTGATAAGACTTGGGTGAACTTTGTGAGTGGGCATTTTCTAAGTAAAATATAATTGGATTAAATGTGTGTTTGCATCAAAGATCACCTTCTATAATTAGAGACACCTGGGAAACTTTCACCAGTATCTATAGAATTAGCAGTAGCCTAGTTTACTGGGATTATCTTTGTTATGTCCTATCTTGAATCTTTTTCTATGTTAGAAGTAAGTTTACCAGCTGAAAAGTATATTAAGTACATTAAGAAAAAGAGATCTATGCTCATGTGAAAACTATTCTGGAATAGTTCAACTTCAAAGCTTAGGTTTCTCTTATTGGGTGAATAAAAGCAGAATGCTGCTTGTAAATGGACAACTGAGTACAAAAGCAGAAGGGTAATGGAATATTACAACCAAAAAAGAAATGGAAGCGCTGGCAGGAGAATCGGGATACAGCAAAATGGAGAGATGTAAGATCAGCTGAAAACAGAGGCACTGTGGGAACGCTCCTCATGAGTGGGAAGCTCAGATGCTAATGTTTCTACAAGCAATGCAGGCTGTTGCCGGAGAGTCCTTGGAGTCAGATCCAGCAATGTATTTTGAAAGGTGTGGGGGGAATTAACTTGAAAACTCTCACATCATTTGGTTCGGGGTGGGGGGACATAAAAGTGTAGAATCTGTGAGGGGAAGTTTAGTACTTTTTTTTTTTTTTTTGCAGTTTTTGGCCAGGGCTGGGCTTGAACCTGCCACCTACAGGATATGGGGCCAGCGCTCTACTCCTTTGAGTCACAGGTGCTGCCCAAGTTTAATGTGTTTTTTAAGACTGTCTGCTAAATGAGACCAGGTCATTTGGGCATTGATGGTGTGAAGCACCTGAAGGTTGGCTGGAAAAGCAGCATTGTCCAAGGCCTGCAGTCTGTTACTAAGCAGCGATAAGAGCACTGCCAGGACTGAGCCAATTGGCTAGGATTTTTTAAAAACGTGATTGAGCTGGGTGCCGTAGCTCACACCTGTAATCCCAGCACTGTGGGAGGCTGAGGAGGGAGAATTGCTTGAGTGAGAGTGAGAGGCCAACTCATAAAAAAAAATGAAAAACCCAGCCAGGTGCTGTGTGGATGCTGTGATCCCAGCAGCTTCCAGAGGCTGAGGCAGTGGGATGCCCACAGCCTGAGTTTGACGTTGCAGTGAGCTATGACGCCATTGCACTCTGATCAGGACCTAGGGTGGGACTCTGTCTCATCATCATCAACAACAACAACAACAAAAAGTGATTGAATACTAGATTCTGGCATAGATTCACAAATGCAGCCTGGAAATGTGGGGCCAAGGACTCAGGGATGAAGCTGAGGAAGAGTTATCTAACATGGCAGAGATAAATAAAAGAATAAAACTGAGGGGTGAGTACATTTCACTGTGATTTGAACATACCTCTTATGATTCAAGAAGACTCAATGTGATCTGGCAGGAGGCAGGACTTTTAGAGGGCTCTACCCTCATAAAAGGGATTAGACCCCTATGACAGGGCTCCAAGGACTAGTTAGCCCTTTTTCTGCCCTCTGTCTTCTGCCACGTGAGGACACAGGTGCCACCTGGGAAGCTGGGAGTAGCCCTCACCTGACGCTGAGCCTGCCAGTGCCTTGATCTCAGGCTCTAGAGCTGTGAGGAGTAAATCTCTGTTCCCCAGGAATTACCTCATTTTAGGTGCTTTGCTGTCATAGCACAAAAGGACAGAGGCACATGTTAAAGTTTGCAGGGAGTTCTAAATTTAAAAATTTTAAAACAATTCAGTTTAGGTCCTCCAAGAAGCAAGACAACAAGGACGAGTGAGAGGGCAGGACATTTACTGAAGGTGTTGCCTGTGAAGAGTTGAGGGGAGTGGGGCAGGACTGGGCAGGATGTGGTGCAGGGGGTGGAAGGTAGGAGGGTCCTGGAGACAGAGCTCTGGACCTGGCAGCCAGGCCAGTGCGAGTGCTCCAAGGACAGGATGGGACGCTCATGGGGCAGCTGTACTTGGGAGTCACAGGCCAGCCCTCCCTCCTCATGTGCTCAGTCACTGGTGGGAACAGCATAGGACTGCCTGGCTCAGCATGAGTAGTGCCCTAGGTCAGAAAGAGCAGTGCCAGCCACAGCAAGCCATGTGTTTTCCTCACACAGGGCCATGGAGGGAGGTATGCAGGGCAGCTGCACACTGCTGTGTACCACTCAGACATGTCCCCACTCATGTCTAGAGAGTAGCCTCTGCGGTCCCCCAGAGCCTCTCTTCCTGAGAGCAGATGGCTGGTGGAGATGCTGCAGCTGGGCTAGAACTGCAGCTGGTAGCCATGGTCCCCCCTCTTCTGGGCCTTCTACAGTCCTCTTGCTCTCAGTGTCACCTCTACCAATCCTGGTGCTGACCTAGTGGCAGTGCTCCAATGCCCACGCCGGGATCTGGCTGCTTGGCAATCACACCTTCTCAGGCCAAGTCCATCTATGAGTCTATTTGTGGCTGTGGTTAGGCCACATAGTATCAGGACACGCCGAGTGGTTAGGCCACATAGTATCAGGACACGCCGAGCAGACTTATGGGAACGCAGCCCTGCCCTCTGCTGTCCAGAGCTATGGCTCTGGTAAGGCCATGTTGTCCCTTTTTCCTACTGATTGATGGACACAAGGAGGTCAGGAGGCTAAGGAGCAGCAATGGGTGCTGTCAAACAGGGCCTCTGCCATGTCCCTGACCAAGAACATGGTCCTTGGGGATGATGAACAGGGTCTCTGCCACATCCCTGACCAGAACCGGGTCCCTGGGACAACAAACAGGGTCTCTGCGGCATCCCTGACCAGAACCCAGTCCTTGGGGATGATGAACAGAGTCTCTGCGGCATCCCTGACCAGAGCATGGTCTTTAGGGACCATGAACAGGGTCTCTGCCATGTCCCTCACCAGAACCCGGTCCTTGGGGATGATGAACAGGGTCTCTGCAATGTCCCTGACCAGAACGCGGTCCTTGGGGACGAGAGCCCTATTCCTCTGAGTGCAGCTGTGGGGCTAGGAAGCAGAAAGTCCTAAGGATCACTGAGGGTGATGGTCAGTGGGACACATGGCTTCCTCCTGGGCTCCCTGCCCAAGTGCTGTCATCTGTAGACCCAGGGCTGGGAGAGGCCCTTGATTCGTGCACATGCTGCCAGCCTGTCTGCCTGAGTTTATTGTTGCTACAGCAGATACTTAAGGCTGGGTGATTTACACAGAAAAGTGGGGTTTTTTGGCTCCTGATTCTGGAGGCTGGAAGACTTGAAGATTGGGCAGCTATAGCTGGTGAAGGCCTCAGGCTGCTTCAACTGTGGCAGGAAGTGAAGGAGAGTGGACGTGTTCAAAGAAATCAGGTGGTCGGAAAGGAAGCGGGAGAGAAGCAGAGGAAAGCAGACCCTTTTAACACCCTGCTCACTCTCAAGGGAACTAGTCCCTCCCGGTGACAGCTGAGACCACCTGCTATTAACCAAGAGCAGCATCCGTCATGAGTGGATGTTGCGGCAGCGGCAGCCGCGGCCCGCGTGGAGAGCCTCCAGCGCTGAGTGCTCCACACAGCTCGCTCCTGGCCGCCTTGCAGAGTGGCGTCCCTGCCCTACTGTGCAACACGATCCTTCTGCCTCAAATTATGAATCCATTCCTTCCAGCAATCCCCTTGTTTTGCTTTCTCTGCCGGGACAGCGTTAGGATCCCCACTCATCCAGCGAGGGCCATCACTGTCTCTCGGCTTCTATGAGCCGCTAAACCGTGAGTTTGGGGTTTCCGTGCAATGCCATCAAATCCCATGACCCGAGAAAGTGCTCCAGGTTAAACGTCCGTCTGTCTCTCGAGCTCTGCCTTCTCCTGTTACCTTATTGCTGTTTCTCTGGCCCTGATAAAGCATCAGGGAGCTTTGCAGCAACCAGCCACCGGAGCCCTCCTTGTGGGTGTTAATTCTCCCTCAAATGCTTGATTACTACCCAGCAAGGCTGCCCTGCTTTACCAAGTGTGTCCCAGGGAGGACCCCTTCCCTGTCTCCTGGGCGGGGCATCCCACCAGCCAAGCGTGAGAGCAGTCCGCAGCCCTGATTCCACGAATTCTTGGGACATTTTGTACCAACTATCTGCTCTGCATTCTCGGAGTAACAGACACCCAGCCAAAATTAGATGTGAAAAGATGTTTTGGTGGAAGTATCTGTGAAAGATAAAGGAGAGAGGAGCAGGAGGAGGTAGGGAGCAATTTCAAACCAGGAGCCAGGCCTGAAGTATGAGAGGAGAAAGTTGGGGCGGGCAGCACCCCGGGCCGCGCGCAGCTCTGAGACGGCCTTGACCAGGTTGCTGCGAAGCAAAGACGCTGGCTGTTGCTGTTAGAGAGGAAGCCTGTCGGGCGGGCAGCAGCGTCCAGCTGCGGTGCCCACTGTACGCAGCATTGCCCAGGAGGGCGCAACATCGGGGCGATGACACAGGTGCGGGGACAGGGCCACCTGCGCCGCCCACAGCCCGCGCTCCCCGGAGGACCCATTGCCACCGCAGCCATGCTACCGACCAGGCAGAGGCTGGAAGAAAAGAAGCAAGTCCAGGAGGCCGGTGGGAAATGGGATGGAGCGTTGCTGGCAACAGGCGAGGAAGGCGGTTAGCAATTCTGCCCCTGTTTACACACGAGTGGGGTGGGCGGCAAGAACCAGCCTGTGCACCCACACGGGCAGCCGCGAGAAACCAGCTCTGACAGCAGGAGACAGAGAACCGCTCACCCTAGAACCCTCCGCGGACCCAGGTGGCATCACTCCACAATGAGGGTCACCACAAAAGGAGATTCAAGGTGACTGTCGTCGGCTCTGTGCAGTAGATACTACACCTTAATACATCGACTTTGAAGAAATTTTCCACAAAATAACTTCTTTAATGTCACATGCTTGCTTAAAGGGCAGGTCTCTTCATTGTATACAAAACCTTTATAACGTGAAAGGGCTCACTTCCCTGACAGACAGCTGAGTTACATGTTATTGCCTTTCAGATACTCACACTGCCTGCTCACACTGTTTTCTAAGATTTTATAGCTACCATTCTGCCAGCTTTTAAAATTACATTTTTGATAGAAATTGTACTCTTTCCTTAGCCTTCTGCAATTAAGGAAGCAGCTGCCAAAAGAATCAAAACTGTAATGTTGAAGAGCACAATTATTTTTGTGTTGTTTAATACAATTCAAGGTTCAAAGGAAATGCTTGTGATTTCCATATTTGTAATTTTTGTATCTTTCATAACTGCACATAAAAATAAATATGGGTCTGAGTTAGAGTAATGGCTTAAAACATTTTTAAGGCATGTTCCGACTGTGACAAAAGGAAGAGTCTAGGAATGACACTTGGCTGACTTTAACCTGTGAAAAGCCGTCCTGTGAAGGGTGTCGTGTGGTCTTGGGTACCTGCAGGCACATGTCTGATGGCTGGAGTGAGAAATGAGGCTGGAACCACAGTAAATTCTGAGCAGCAGAAGCTTTCACCCCGTTGTCACCAGCACTGCCCTCCGTTTGTCTCACTCATTGTCACTATCACACATGTAAATAACAGCAGGCTGCCACCACTGCAGTCACCATATCCATACTTGCACCTGCCCTGGGTGTTGCTTGCAATCTGAACACAGCAAGAAAGGCAGAGAGTTTGGGGCCGAGTGCTTGAGTTCTGCGCTTGCCTCACACTAGCTGCACAATTTACAGCAGTTTACTTCATCATGTCAACTGCCTTACCTGTTACACAGGTGTGCTGATACCTAGTCCTGATGGTGGTTGTGAGAGTTAGCTGTCACACAGGTGTGCTGATACCCACTCCGGTCGGTGGTCATGAGAACTAAGCATGTGTGAGTGAGCTGTGTAGGCTACACAGTCTAATTTCCTGCTGAAATTCCCATCAGAGGAAAATTAAGTTTAATGTATATTGTAACAATTGTTAATTATTTTAGTTCATGTTTTTTAGAGACAGGGCCTATCTCTGGTAAAGGGAGAGTGCAATGGCATGATTATAGCTCAGTGCGACCTTGGACTCTTGGCCTCCAATGATTTTCCTGCCTCAGCCTCCCAAAATGCTGAGACTACAGGCATGAGCCATGGTGCCCAACCTAATATTTTAAACAGACATGACTCTCACCCCTATGTGTTATTGAACTTACTCTCATTTAAAGATACCAGGAGCTTCCTCACTGCTAAATCCAATCATAGTCATATGCCCACAATGGTGGTCAGGTCAACTATAGACCACATGTGTGAGTGTCGTCCCGAGGTTATAAAAGAGCTGAAAAATTCCTACCACCTAGTGACATCGTAGCTGTCCTAAAGTCACACAGTGGACTTCCCCCATGTTTGTGGTGATGCTGGTGTGAAGCTTCGGGCGGGTCCTTCTGGAGACATTTCAGAAGGGCAGCTTTGTCCTCATGGGAGAGGACAGCTCCATGTGTGTTGTTGCCCCTGAAGACCTTTCAGTGGGATGAGATGTGGAGGTGGAAGGCAGTGATACTGATGATCCTACCCTGCAGAGGCCAATGTGTGTGTTTGTGTTTTAGTTTTTAATGAAAAGTGGAGAAAGTAAAAAATATAAAAAAAATTTAAAAACAGAAAAAAGCTTATACAATAAGAATATAAAGAAAGATTATTTCATACAGCTAAGTGTGTTTTGAGGTATACTGTAAACGAGTAAAAAGATTTTAAAAACTTGAAAAATTTATAAAGTAGAGCCAGGTGTGGTGGCTTGTGCCTATAATCCTGGCACTTTAGGAGCCAAGGCAGGAAGATGCTTGAGGTCAGGAGTTCTAGACCACCCTGAGCAACACAACAAGATTGTGTCTCTACAAGAAATAGGAAAATTAGCTGGACATGGTGGCTGGCATCTGTGGTCACAGCTACTTGGGCTACTTGGGAGGCCGAGGTAGGAGGACCACTCATGCCTAGGAGTTTGAGGTTGCTGTGAGCTATGATGTTATAGCACTCCAGCCAGGCAACAAAGCAAGACCATGTCTCCAAAAATGCCAAAAAGTTTATAGAGTAGAAAAGTCAAGCCAGACACAGTGGTGTATCCCAGCGACTCAGGAGGCTGGGGGTGAAGGACTGGCTGGATAACACAGTGAGAACCAGTCTCTAAAACACAGAGATAGTCCAGAAAGAAAGAGGGGAGAGGAAGGAGAAAGGCAACTGTAGGGAGGGTCTCACCTAATGAACACAATGCAAGGATACATTTCAAAACAACTAAGCATATTATAAACATCGTACCACAAAAATAAGTAAGCGAGGCAATATTATGTTAATTAGCTTTATTTAAGCATTCCACATTGTATGTCAAATCATATTGTACCCCTAAATGTAAAGTTATGATTTAATACAAATTAAGTAAAAATATTAAAACGTTAAATATATACAGTGCACTAGGTTAATTTATTATTGATAGTAAATGTTTCTTACCCTCAGCTTACTGTGTTGATAAAGTCTGCTGCAGTAGATAGTAATCTCCTGGGCCTTCACACTCACTCACCACTCACTCCCTGACCCAGAGCAACTTCTAGCCCTACAAGCTCCATTCATCAGAAGTACCCTATACAGGTGTGTCATTTTTTCTCTCTTCTTCTATTTTTACTGTACATTTCTATCTTTAGAGATGTTTAGGCACATGAACACTCACTGTGTTACAAACTGTCCACAACACTCAGCACAGTAACATGCTGTGCAGGTGTATAGCCAGGGCTATGCAGGGAGCCTGTGTGAGCAGCAGCAGATGTGCAATAGCTATGCCAGGGGCCTGGGTGTGCAGGGAGCCTGTGTGAGCAGCAGATGTGCAATAGCTATGCCAGGGGCCTGGGTGTGCAGGGAGCCTGTGTGAGCAGCAGATGTGCAATTGCTGTGCCAGGGGCCTGGGTGTGCAGGGAGCCTGTGTGAGCAGCAGATGTGCAATTGCTGTGCCAGGGGCCTGGGTGTGCAGGGAGTCTGTGTGAGCAGCAGGCCGGGCAGGGAACTTGAGCATGCAGGGGGTATGCCAGGGAGCATGGGTGTGCAGGGACCCTATGTGCACAGCAGGGAGCATGGGTGTGCAAGGGGCTGTGTGAAGATCCTGGGTGTGCAATGGGCTGTGTAGAGAGCCTAGGTGTGCAGGGACCCTGGGTGTATAGGGAGCCTGAGTGTGCAGCAGGCTGCACCATCTAGGTGTGTGTAAGTCACTCTGTGATGTTTATACAATGACAAAATCGCCTAACACATTTTTCAAAATGTATCCCCACTGTTAAGGAATATATGACTCTATCTCCTTTTGAGATCTCCTCTATGTATACTCTCTGCTGCACTGCGGAGTTAACCATTCTCCTCCTTAAAACATTTTGTTCACCTTGGCTTCTTTGAGCTCACTGTTTCCCAAGTTTTTTCTGATTCTGGGTTTCCCTAATGGCTGGTGTGATACGGAATGTGATCAATAGCAGTAAGCAGTGAAGGGCGTGTCAATTCAACTGTGATCCAGGTATGTCAAAACCAGCCTCCGTCATCGCTGTGAAGACAGAAGTCAAGGAGGTGCTGCTGCTACCACGGGAGGCTGGGGACCAGGAGCTGAAGAGCACCCTGGAGGTAGCGGGCCAGGAGCTCAGGGAGCAATACCTACTGCTGGCCAACAGCCTCACCTGGCGCTTTCCCCCTTGGGCCTGGCCCTCTTTGATGGGAAGAGCGTGCAAGTACAGGCGGAAGCTCACCACAGCGGCCAGGTACCTGCCCCCTCTTTCCCTTCTGGTCTTTCAAGCGGTTCCCTAAGTTCCTATTTCCAAGACAGATGCCCCCTGACTGATCTCATCCAATCTCATTTTTTAACTACTAAGTCCTTATACAACTTCCCGACTATCTTCTGGTTTTTACCTATATGCCTTGCAGTATTTAAGGCTCAGATGCCTAAACTGAGCTCGGCAACTTCACTTCCAAACTGCAGACTCTCATCATGGTGTCACTGCCCACCCAGCTTTCATAATTAGTAACCATGACACCGATTTCTTTGCTGATACCTAGTAAGTCACCAAGAGTTTTAAAAATAATTATTTATTTTATTCATATTATGACTTGACTGCTTTTTATCTAGCCCTTGAGCTAAGCTCTCTGCCATCCCTTTACAGATAGTAACTCACCTAATCTTCCTAATAGCCTTTAATATAATAATGGCCTTATAGGTGTTGTTGTTATCTCTATTTTGAAGATAAATTGTCTGAACTCAGCATATTTAAAATATTCTTTCATGCTTTTAATAGTTGCTCCAGTTACACAAAACTGAATTCTGGTATTTTGCCACTGAGTCCTGCTATCTCCCCTCCCTGCCTTGCTGCTGTGTGTCCCTTCTCAGAGAAGTCTCAACCTCCCTCTGCCAGGTCTCTCTCCCGTGCTCTGAAGCAGGTGGGTTTGCATTGGAAGCCCTGGGCCTCTGCCTGTGCTGTGACTTTGGACAAGCTACCTGACCTTTTCTGCATTTGATTCCTCATTGACAAATGGCACAGATTTTAAATGAAATAACATGAAGAAAAAAAAGCAACAAAGAATAAAAGCTTAGGTAACCCATGTAAAGCTCTATACCAGTGATTTTCCTGTGCTGCAAGAGGATCTTAGGTGTGCCACAAAAAAATTTAAATATAATTAAATTATTTCTGAAAGAAGTTCAAAGCAAAGTAAGTATATTCTTTTTTGTTTTCTCTCTTTTTTGATCAACATAATATGAGTATGGCAGAAGTTAACTATAGTTTCAAGTGTGCTGTGAGATAAAAAAAGGTTAAAAACACTGCTCTTTACACTTAATTACTGTTGTGATTATTCTACACCAATACAAGCCTCAAATGTTTTTACTTTGTTTCAGAAGATTTCCAGCTGGTGGACAGGAGCCAATAAATTCATTTTCTCAGTTTTTCTCAGAATTACTTTTTAAAAAGCTACATATGATCATCTCATTT
Organism: Galagoides demidoff; assembly: GCA_963574575.1. Classification (NCBI taxonomy): domain Eukaryota; kingdom Metazoa; phylum Chordata; class Mammalia; order Primates; family Galagidae; genus Galagoides; species Galagoides demidoff. Next base: position 14,839 of record CAUYQV010136944.1, on the reverse strand, counting down.
TCCTGCCCAAAAGACTTTGGTGTTCCTTTTCTCTATGGACTGCCTTTTATGCCACACTAAAGTGGTGACTTAAAATGGAATCAGCTTCCTAAAATGGGAATGACGTCTGCTACCTTCCTCATTTATTCTCTGCTCTTCCCCTGAAAGCAGCATGGTCTCCAGGGACACCGAGCACACTCTCCATGGGCACACCAGTCCCTGGGAAGCCTCTGAGCCTCCTTCCGTGTCCTGTTTTAGTACTCACCCCACTGTATCCAGAAAACTCCTATTTGTCCTTTAAGACCCTGTTCTTCATAGAGATTTTGTCCAAGTTTAAACAACCCACAGTGCTATGAAAAGTAATTTATCCATTAATATTTATCACAATGAATTTGTAATTACTGAATTACAATTACTTCCCACAGGGAAAAGCCCATTTCTGAGTAAAAGTCAATCAAATACGGTATGTTGTGCAGTGACTGGTACATTATCGGACATGTCTGTATATGTGTGTGTGTGTGTGTGTGTGTATACGTTTGTGTGTGTGTATATACACTTTTTTTTTTTAGGTAGTCTCACTCTGTCACCCTGGGTAGAGTGCTATCACATCATCATAGCTCAGCAACCTCAAACTCCTAGGTCAAGTGATCCTCCTGCCTCAGCCTGCTGAGGAGCTGGCACTATAGGTACCCACCACAACACCAGGCTAATTTTTCTATTTCAGTAGAAATGGGAGGGTCTTGCTCTTGCTCAGGCTGGTCTCGAACTCGAGCGCAAGGCATCCTCCTGACTGGGCCTCCCAGAGTGCTGGAATTACAGGTGTGAGCCACTGTGCCGGAACCTGTCTGGAAAAAAAAGAAAAGAAAAAGAAAGAAATACATGTATTTATTTATTGAGTGAACAAATAACTCAATGTGTATTTTTTTTTTTTTTTGTAGAGACAGAGTCTCACATTATCGCCCTCAGTAGAGTACTGTGGTGTCACAGCTCACAGCAACCTCCAACTCCTGGGCTTAGGTGATTCTCTTGCCTCAGCCTCCCGAGTAGCTGGGACTACAGGTGCCTGCTACAACGCCCAGCTATCAATATGTATTCTTATAGTTTATAAACTCTTTTCATACTTATTAATTTCATCACATCAGTATATATAAGCATAAAACTGTCTGGATACCAGAGACATTATTACTATCACTATCACTATTATCAATATAAACTGAGACTTAGTAAACTTCTCCAACATTGTCCCCAGTTGCAGTTTTAAAAATAATTACCAATATTTTAAAAAACAAAGGCTAAAGTGAGCACTCATCTCATGGTAAGAACAAAGAGACTATCAGCCACAACAGCTACCTGTGGGCACTGCTACTGGGTGACTGTACTGAAGATCAGCATTCCTTTCAGTTTGCCACGGAGCTGGCTATGTAAAGAGTCAGGCTAATACCTGGAATGAGAGGAACTCACTGGAATTACAGTTGCATTCCAAAGTCTTTGCAGTTTCCAGCCATTTCTTTTATGTGGCAATAACAGTTCAATTTAAAATATAAAATTAGTAGATTCCATGCTTTCCTTTAACTCCTTGAAAACAACTGAGGAAAAGTAACCAAAAAAAAAAAAATAGCTTAATTTGAAACCTAGAGCAGTGTTTATAAAAATGTGAGTAATGATTCATCAGTGAACACAAAACCAATTGTACCATCCCAATAATATTTAAAAATGCAATAGAAGAGAACAGGGACTACTGGGATGTGCGGCAGGGTATAGGGAGTGATTCTGTGAAATCTTCATTTCAGTTGTGTGTGTGTTTACTGGACTGGGACATAAAATACATTTTCCACTAAATTGGGTCAAAAAGTCTGAAATCTGTGCCTTAAAGGACATAGCAACTCTGCTCAAGGAGTGGGATCAAGTCCAAGCAACCACTTCATAAAATTGGTTTAATAACTTAATACGTTGTAATCATGTCCTCCTTGGAGCCCAAACCCCCAATTACAGCATCATAACCCCAAAACGTAATCAGCACCTGATTCATTCATCACACTTGGCTTCAAATAACATTTAATTACTCCCTCCAATTAAACTCATCTCTAAGACATGAGCATTTGCTACCATGAAATTATGCAGAAGAATTTGCCATAGATTATAAGGTCAACGCCAAGAAAGAAATTTGGAAATGTTTTGAGCAAAAGTAACATCACTAAAGTTAGACTCAAAGTGCTACTTTTCAGGGCTGCCAGGAGTTTCTATTTGCATATTATTCTGTTTAATTAGAACTATTGCATAATTTTCTCCTTACTATTAGGGTCTTTTTTTTTTTTTTTTGAATCAGAGCCTCAAGCTGTCCCCCTGGGTAGAGTGCTGTGGCATCACAGCTCACAGCAACCTCCAAGTCCTGGGCTTAAGTGAGTCTCCTGCCTCTGCCTCCCAAGCAGCTGGGACCATAGGCGCCCGCCACAAAGCCTGGCTATTTTTTGGTTGCAGCCATCATTGTTGTTTGGCGGGCCCCAGCTGGATTCAAACCCACCACCTTAGGTGTATATGGCTGGCGCCTTAGCCACTTGAGCCACAGGCACCGAGCCTACTGTTATTGTCTTTACATATATGGGCTAGCACAAATAGACATCTAATAAATGTTTGTCAGGAAGATGGAACTCATTTGGGTAAATTCATGTTCTGAAATGTAACGAGCAACTCAAAGTTGCAGCGTGAGCTAGGGCTATTCACGGTCTCACCCACTTTAAAGAATGTACTTTTCAGTCTCTCAACTCTACAAAATAGAGCTTTACTGGAGTTTAAAATGCACAATTTTTAAATTAAATAAATAAAGTTTAAAACAAGAATGAGCTAGTCTTTTGCTATCATGGATATAAGCAGAGAAATAAGTACTTTTGTACAATGCTTGCGGTAGGGAAAACTGAAGTAACGTGGAAGTAACTGTTAAAAATCTTTAAATGTGCTTGCTTTTTGATGCAGAAATTTTACTTCTAGTTCTTTATTCTATAGAAAAGTAAATGTCTTTAAATATGGACATAAGGTTATTACACTCAGTGCTTTTTAAAAAATTTTTATTTTCTTTATTTATTATTATTATTTTTTTTGTAGAGACAGAGTCTTACTTTATTGCCCTTGGCAGAGTGCTGTGGCATCATACTGCTCACAGCAACCTCCAACTCCTGGGCTTAGGCAATTCTCCTGCCTCAGCTTTCCAAGTAACTGGGACTACAGGTACCCACCACAAGGCCTGACTACTTTTGTTGCAGTTTGGCCGGGGTCAGGTTTGAACCTGCCACCCTTGGTATATGGGGCTGATGCCCTACCCACTGAACCACAGGTGCCGACCCAACACTCAGTGCTGTTTACAAAGGATAAAAATTAATGAAGTAAATTATGGTGAATCTCAGAACAGAATAATGTATTGATGTAAAAATATTGATGTGCAAATATACTGGCATAAGAATGGGCTCAGGAGATACAATGTAAAAAGCAGGAAACAGCTGTAAACTGTAAATGACATTTAAAAACATTTTTATGAGGTGAAATTCTCATAAGAAAATTAGCCACTTGAACAACTCAGTGGCTATTTAGTACATTTCACAACACTGGACAATTACAACTCGTCTAGCTGCAAAGTGGGATTTTTGTCACTCTATAGCAGGCGTTCTCAAACTACGGCCCGCGGGCCACATGCAGACTGCCTAGGACATTTATCTGGCCTGCCGGATGTTTTTGCCAGCGCTGTCTGTCCTACTTAGCAGCCTACTCGTCCCGGGGCCCACAGTCCTGTCCTCCAACGGTCTGAGGGACAGTGAACTGGCCCCCTGTTTAAAAAGTTCGAGGACCTCTGCTCTAAAGGACACGTGTACCCATCAGGCAGCTGCTCCCATCACTGCCTTGCAGGCCTGCAAATCTACAATCTGTCTTCTGCTCTATGTACCCACCTGTTCTGATATTCCCTGAGGTTGGAATGCCATACCTGGCTCTATGTACCCACCTGTTCTGATATTCCCTGAGGTTGGAATGCTGCCCATGGGACCTCTTGTCTCTGGCCTCTCTCACCTAATGTTTTGGAGGCTCCTTTACCTTGTAGTGGTACTTGATTCCTTTATGTGGTCAAACAATATTTCATTGTGTGTATATGACACAATTTGTTATTTGTTCATCAGTAGATGGACACGTGAGTTGTTTCCACCCTTTGGCTATCAGAAACAGTTCTGCTTATAAACACAGTGTACTGCAGCATGTCATTTTAATAATGCAAGTGTTAGCACAGAGGGATTTGGGAATATTAGCTCCCATTACTTTGGGTGAGGAATCCCAGGTGGATCATTTACATAGCACACTGGGCTTTAGAATCTATCAGACCAGATCCCATTTCTTTATGTGTAAAGTAAGGAAATGAAAACTTACCTAATTAGATTTTTGTGAAGAGCAAGTAAATACCTATATGCAAAGTATTTTGAAATACACGGGAGGGGGGGCAGGGGGGCACAGGATAAGTACTAAACTAATAGTATATTTTATAAAGAAGTCTTTTGTTTTTATTTTTTTCCCCTAACAGATTACACACTAGTATTAAATAGGCTTTTTTTGTGTGTGTGTGTGTGTCTGTATGCTATACACTTACTCTTAGGACACACGTTTCCCTTTGCTGATGGTCCTTTGGGTCAAGCCAAAGGCTGATGGATTCTTTGATCTGATGACATCACTTTAACTAAGTATAGTTTTCTCCTTCTGAGTTTCAAATAAAATAATGTTCCAAGTAGCGCGTTTTCCCGCCCTCTGCCATAGCTCTCCACTCTGGCCTTTGTTTAGGGTGGCTTCATGTGTTGAAGGCGCGACTACCCAGGTTTCCCGTCTGAGGGATCGTATGACAGGGACAGAGGGACGGGCGAAGGGCGCAGCTTTCTCCTACACAGCTAGGAAAATACATTACCTTCAGGTTTTACCAAGCACACAAAGTTTCTTCCAGAATTTCTCCCTTTTACTCCCTACAAAATCTCAAATTTTATTTTTCATTGTAAACTCAAACTTTGCCAAATACGCGCATCTCGAGCACCGCAGGCTTCCGTCCCGAGCCCGGCGGCCGCGCGGAGGCGCGTCTGGGCACCGCGCCCGCCGCCCCCGAGCCTCTCCGCGCGGCGTTGCAGGGCCCGGCGGGGACAGGCTCGGAGTTCGAGGCCCCCCTGGAGCCCTGGGGCGGACTGAGGTCGAGAAGGGAGGGGGACGGACTGAGGTTGGGAGGGGAGGCGCCAGCCGCCCGCACAGGTGTCCGGGTGGGGCGGGGCGGCTCCCGGCTCCTCCTCGGGCCTCGGGTTTCTCTCCCCGCCCCCGGCTGCGGCACCGCCCCCTCCGAGCGGCCTCCCCCGCCGCGCCCCGCCCGGCCTCCCCCACTCGCTCCCCGCTCGCAGCTCGCCGCTCCCGGCTCCCCGGCGAGGACCCGCACCGCGGGCGCCCGGGAAGATGGCGGCAGCGGGAGGCGGCGCGGGGCCGGGGCCAGGGCTGCACGGGGACACCCGGGACCCCGCGCCGGCCACGCTGCACCCTGAGGAGGTCGCTGCGCGGCTGCAGCGGATGCGGCGGGAGCTGAGCAACCGCAGGAAGATCCTGGTCAAAAACCTGCCCCCGGACAGCCACTGCCAGGTCGGGGTGCGCAGGCGGGGCGGGGGCTGCGCAAGGTGCCCGGGGACCGGGGCCGGGCCGGGGCCGCAGGAGGGTGGGCGCGGAGTGGGGCGGCGACCCGGGCTCTCGCGGGGCCTCTTGGGTTCCAGCCCACAGACGCCGTGGGGGCGGGCAGGTCAGGAAACTGAGGCTCCGCGGGGCGCGGCGCTTGGTCCAAGGTCGCGGGAGTCGGGGAGGCGCCTCCGGGCTTGGCCTGCGGCCAGGGGTGGGAGGTGGGGCGGTGGGCGCGCGGGGTCGGGGAGTGCCGGGGCGGGGTCGCGGGAGCGTGGGGAGTGGGCTTTGCTAGGGCAGAAGCGCTGCCCCAAGTTTCTGCGGGCGGTTCTCCCGGCCCCGCGCCCTCCTGCGGAGCGGGGCCGGATTTGCTGCCCGGTGGGAATGAGGGTTACAGATGGGCCTCTCAACCCACGAGAACTGTTGCTTTTAAGATTAGAAACTCTGAATCTATTTAACTTCTTTTTTCCCCTTCTGGTTGCAAAAGTTACGTACTCGTTGTAGGAAAACTAGAAGTAACAGAGAAATGCAAAGGGGAAAAGTGGAAATCACCCGTATTTCTGATACCTACCCATCGATAACCATTGTTAACCTGGGATTTTAAACATTTTTTTTTTACGCATATATATAATTGGTCTTTTTGTTTTATCAGAAACGAGATCACTTTTGTTTTTTTAGGGTTTCTTGTCTGGATGTTCACATATATTCCACATATAACTCACATATAACTTGAAGTTTGTATTTCGCTGCTTGAGTGTGGTGGGCTGTCTTGGTAGTTGCAGATTTTGGCCGACTCACATAATTCCTCCTGTAACCTGATACATGGAATTGCGAGAGGGCTGGCTGTGGGCAGCTACATGGCAGTTCCTCCATCTGACCCATAAAATAAGACCAGGACCCATTACCTGTGATTAGACTTTACCTAGTCACTCCCAATACTGTTACATACTGTGAGTATGTACCCTTCTAACCCATGAGCATGAGAGGCCATTTTGCTTCAAATGTGCAATGTAGAAAGAGTTCTGTGTCCATATCGTATGTCTCTCCATCCCACCGCTGCCCACTTCCCATCTGTCAGGTAGGGCTTTGTGATGCTACCTATACAGACACCTGCCATGGACGGATTTCTTGGAAGCGACTTCCCTGCCCATGCAAAGCAAGGACTGCCAGGGAACTCAGGAAGAGGGAGACGTGGAAGAAGCAGATGGCATTTGGAAAAAAAAAAAACACAAAGAAATAGCAGCCCTGTGTGCAGATAGTCTAGAGGGAGAGATGCGGAGAAGTGTCTTGGTTTCCTTTGTAGAATAGCAACTATCTTTGTTGCCATGTTTCCTTGCATTAATTCTAACATAATTTAGAATTCAAGACAGTTCTGTCTATTCTAACTTTGCTGTTGCTGTCTTTTCATTTCCCTCCTCAAAAGACATGAAAAGTATATCAAAGGAACAGTTTTAATTAGGCCTGATATTAATGATGGAGAGAGGCTGAGATTTGGGTTTTTGAGATATTTTTTCTGTTATGAATTTCTGTTTAACCTAAATTTTAGGATTTTCTCTAAGGAGTAAACTAGTAAATAAAGTTGGTGTGAGAGCTATGTCTAGATGAGTCTGTCATGCCAAGTCAAGTATTTAAATTCTTTGCCATGTTTTTAGAGAGCTGAGTTTTATCTGAAAACAAGAAAAGTTAAAAACCAAACTTGTTTCCGGACTTGTTCTTGCATTTCTTTTGTATAATAATTTCTCTGACATTGTTTTTTAGTATGTCTGGTATCTACCTTGAACATCTAAACAGTGTTTGTACTGCGACCATATGCTGTTTGCTTGAGCAGTGAACCCAGTGTCTTCCTGAGGCCTCACCACCTCTGCTACTTTTCCATTAGTTGTAACTATCAGTGCTCTGAGTTACACCAGTAAGTAAAATAGACCAAAAGCCATTATAAATATTTTCTTCCTTAAATACAGTTTTCATAAATTTAAAATTTTATTTTTGCTATAAGAGATTTACAGTAGCATCCCACAACGTAATTTTTATAATTAAAAGGCACACTGAAAGTATTATTTTTAAGTGAGTGCTTTTAGAGATACATGTATCAAATGCCTTACAGAAATACTAGCTCTAAAAAAACACAAGCACCTTTATATTAAAACAGTCTCAAAAACTTTCTATGGAATAATTCCCATCTGGTCTGCCTGTGCTTTCTCAGGCCTTTCCCGCCTCTGGTCCACGGCCTTCTCTTCTCTGGCATAGGACAGTACAGCTGTCAGTCTGTCACCTGCCTTCAGTACCTGTCCTTCCTCTTATGTCATAGCCTGTCCTGCACCCTGTTTCACTTGGGAGGTCTCCTGAAAGCACATGTCACCCTTCGGCTCAAACAAAAAGACCAACCCCGCAAGTCCCCTAAAACCTTTGGCCTCACATTCCCAACACCATTTCTCTAACTTTTTCTCAGATTGTCCTCAACAGTAAGGAACAGAGGCTATCAGTTAGACCACTGCAAGATTGAGATTGCTTTGAATTTTTGCATTCTGTTTAAAAAATTCTATGATTTTTATGTTCTGTAACATTGGTTTTAATATAAAAACAGAGATTTAACTTATTTTTTCTCATAAACTTGGCACTTAAAGATGTACCATAATTATCCTGTGCCTCTCCTTATTTCTGTGTTTCCATGGAATACTCAGATCAGGACGTGACGGGGCAGAAGTCTGAGACGCTCAGACTCAGGCTTTTGTGACTTGGTCCCTGCCTTCCCGTCTGGTCTGTTTCACTGCCCTTCGCTGGGTTCTACCCCAGCTTTATCAAGCAGCTGAGAACCCAAGTTCTTCATGACACCATGACTTGAATATTTATAGTTGTATCTTTAACTGTTAGTGTTTTGGAATGTAACTATTTATAGTGAGTAATTTATAGTGAATAATATTTGTAATTATCATTATTTGTAGTGATAATTTATAGTGAAGAATAACACTGTGAACACTGGTTTTTATTCAGAATAGCCATTGTGTATATGTGTCTGTGTAGTCTTTTACAACTCCAAGTTGAATATTAGAATAGAATATTACAGTATAATATTGATTAGTTATAGTAATGCCCCAATATATGTTTGTTATTGCATTTTTATAAATTGTTGTTTCCTGGTTAACTTGGTCTGTTTCAATAACACTGTCATCAGAGTTTCACAATGGAGAAAGCAGGTGCATTTACTTGTTTGTGTTCACTCAGTTTTTTTCTTACATGTCGTGTGTACCTACGTTTTGTTTTTGTTGTGGTGTTTAAAATCAGAGTTTATCGTGTAATTAGAAGAAAATATGAAATGCGTAGAGTCAACATCCAGGCTCAGAAGAAATAAAACGTTCTACTAACTGTGCATTTTATAAACTTTCATTTCAGAGCATCCAAGGTGATAGTTAATCGGGGAGCTTCTTGTTAATTCACTGAGGCCCATTTGAAAGCATAGTATCATCAACTAAGCACTTTCTGGAATCACAACCCACCAAGAGTAGGAAATTCTGGGGGTTTTTTGTTGTTGTTGTTTGTTTGTTTGTTTTTGAGACAGAGTCTCATTCTGTCACCCTGAGTAGAGTGTCATGGCATAAGAGCTCACAGCAACTTCAAACTCTTAGGTTCAAGTGATCCTCCTGCCTCAGCCTCCCCAGTAGCTGGGATTACAGGTACCTGCCACACACCTAGCTATTTTTTCTATTTTTAGTAGAGATGGGGTCTTGCTGTTGCTCAGGCTGGTCTTAAACTCTTGAGCTCAGGGGATCCACCTGACTCGGCCTCCCAAATGAGCTTATTTTTAAAGATCTACTTACTTCTATTTTTCTTTACATTAGTATAAACACAGTAGGATTTTTTCCACATACTTTGGGATGGGATTTTAAAATATACTGTACTTGTTTTCTCTAACTGTATTCAGCAATTCTTTCTTTTTTTTTTTTAGACAGGGTCTTTGCTCTGTTGTCTTGCTCTATGCGGTGGTGTGATGCTAGCCCATAGCAACCTCAAACTCTTGGACTCAAATGATGCTCCTGCCTCCGTCTTCCAATTAGGTGGGACCATAGGCCAGGCCACTGTGCCAGCTAGTTTTTTATTTTTTGTATAGACAGCGTCTCACTCCTGTTTGGGCTGGTCTTGCACTCCTCACCTAAGTGATCCTCCTGCCTCAGCCTCCCAGGTTGCTAAGATTCCAGGCATAAGCCACAGTGCCTGACCTATTGCCTCTCTTTAAAATGGGGCTATTATTCATGTTTTCTTGACAATATTGGGTTTTTTTTTCATTTTGAAATTATTTTTTCTTTAATCAAGAATGCCATTTTATGGCCAGGCACAGTGACACTTGCCTGTAGTCCCAGGTACTCAGGAGTTGGGCAGGAAGATGGCTTGAACCCAGAAGTTTGAGGCTGCTATGAGTCAGAGCAACTGAGTAAGACTTTCTCAAAAAAAAAAAAAAAAAAAAAAAGTCATTTTCCTTAAAGTTACTTTGCTTGGTACAGTATATACTGCATAAAAGTTATCTATTATATTTTATTTTCTAATGTAATTAAGCAGAATTGAATTATAAGTTCTACTTCTTTTCCATGTATTTTATTATCCTGTTCTCAATGAAATAAGGACAGTGAAAGTTGCTGGAGAAATATACTTCTAGATTTCTGGGACACCACTGCCTCCTTAAGTTTCTCGTTTTGGCAGAAATTCTGAAAAGTGTTTCAGAAATGCTGTTCTTTGCTCTGAAAACACAGTCAAGAACAGGAGGACTTTGTGGCCAGCATCACAATGCTGTCTGTTAACAGTTGGTCCACAGAAGTCTCACGGAATCTATAGCCCATTCCCAAGTCAATGAATGGGTTATGCTTAGAAATTATTTTGTGGATGTGCACTGTATTTTCCCATAGGAAGAATACAATACCTGGTATTTAGGCTTGCAGATTAGCATTTTAACATCCAGGTAAGTTGTGCCCCTTTCTGAAGTGCAGGATTACACTGGGCAGCATGTGACATCTCACAAAGCCCAGCTGTGGGCAGGAGCGACTCTCCCAGCTTCACAGCAGTGGTAGCTGCTCCTGCATCTCATAGCAGACGTTCCAGGAGGAGGCATGTAGGGGAACTACCCCTTGAATGGATAGGACTTGGAAGATCAGGGAAGCATGAAATGCAGTCAGCTCCGATGGAAGGCTGTCGCTGTAGAAGGGGTCCCTGCCACTGACCCACTGAGCTTTGTCTCCATTCCTCTCCTTTCCTTACAGCTGCTGCCCCAGGGGTGTCCAGGCCCCGTTTCTGATCTGTGGACAAAGCCTTAGCTCTCCTTCACTCAGCCCAAACAGGCAAACTAGGGAATATTAAAGTGTAAGAAGTTAAAGAAACTTTTTTATAAATTTAAAGACCCTGAAAATGCTTACTAGGAGCTCCAGCTCTGTTTGCATTTTGTTTTCCTGAAGACTCAGTTGCCCCAGGCTGAGGGGCAAGTGTGTTGAGAGGAGGGATAAGGGGCTGTGGAAGGTGAGATTTTCTAGAATACTTACCTATGCTCTGGGGTAGCCTTTGGTTACTATGCTAAATATCTCCTGTTTGCTCTTCCAGACCTTTCCCCCACCCTGCCCACCTCCTCCCTATCCCCGGAGCTGGGCTCCTGTACATTAACAAGGCTCTCTTGCCCTCTGTTTTTGGTTGCATTTGGCCGCAGCCTCAGTGGGAGATCACAGGGCGGAGGGGAGCAAGGTTAGACTCTTAGCCACCCAGCATTTATTCACGGGTGACTGAAGGTTGGCTGCTTCCTCTGCTGAGGGTCACGTTTCTACCTGGTGGCTCTCTTCCTGCATTTAAGCTCTCTGAGCTGCAGCAACCATTCTTCCTATTGTCTCCTTCAGCCTGTGAGGGGTGGAGGACCATTGTTTAAACTTTTATAAGATGGTCTCTTTAAAAAATCCTCGCCAATTACTCAGTTTTTGAACATACTATCTGTTTCTTGCTAGGCCCTGATGCTGTTGCCTCAGCTGCACAGCCTACACAGGCTTGTCCTTCCTCATGCCTTCCCTAATAGCACCCAAATTTCTCTTTACAACCTGCCCCTCCTTCATTATTAGGAGCAGTGTGATTTAGGTGGGTTTCATCCCTATCCCCATTTGAAGGGGTGACACAAACCAAAGAACATGATTCTTCCCTTTTCCAGAGGAATTGGCTAAGGACAGGCAATGCCCTGGACCTAGGCCAGCCTGTGCCTGATAGGACTCTGGCCAGAGTGACTGTCACAGCCTGACAGAACAGAAGCTTAGGGCTTTGTTTGGTTGTTAAGGCAGGTGACTCCCTTTCTCCCCACTGGGTATGAATGCAGACACATGACCCCACTTGCAGGGGACAGATGACAGAGCAGATCCACAAAGGAGCACGGACCTGGGAAAGCACAGAGAGTCTGAGCTGGACTGAATCTGAAGCTTTCCTGGCTCTGGATTTCATGGTTCTGTAAGCCACTAAATTTCCTTTATTGTTTCACTTATTTCAAGTTGGCTACAACCAATGGTATCCTAACCAATGTTGAATTTTAATAAAAAACATAAAATCTCAATAGAAGGGATGATAGAGGCATTTCATCTAAACTTTTTGCTTAACACCTGAATCTAATTTAGAGTCCCCAACATAGGAATTCTAGCATCTTTTAAACATTTGGTTCAGAGAAATCACTGCACTCTAATGCGTCCGACTCTATCTTTAGGCAGCATTCTTTGTTATAAAGACAGCATTCTTATGTATATTGAATACATAAGATATATTTACTTGGAATTTTCATTTCTTGGTCCCAAATCTACACTCCAACAACAAGTACAACTTACAGTATTCTTTTTCAGCTTATAACCTGAGTTCCTTCAAACACGAGCTTTCAGGGCATGACTCCATGTTTCCTCACCGTCTTAGTTATTTTTCTGTGAGCATACACCTTTACCACTCTGTCCTTGTGTCTTTTACAGTGTGGCACCCAAAAGTGAGTAAGGTAGTTTAGTTGAGATCTTTGTATAATCCCCAATCAGAACAAATTTCTCCTTGGGACATCTAGAATAACAATGATAACATAACTACTGATAAGCACTATACTTAGAGCTTCCTTTATGCTATATTTAATCCTTATTTCAAGACTATAGGTTCAGAATTTTCTATTCCCATGTATTGGGAGAGAAATGCAGAGATGCAGAATTAATGTCAAGCAAGTTGTCTAAGATCCTCAATTAACTGGCTGCAGAGTGGAAGAGAGCTAATGTCTTTGGTTCCAAAGCTCATATTCTTATCTCAGAGTGTATTATAATCCCCTCTACACACACTATATTGTAAGTGTTTCAAAGGGCAGGGATCATGCAGTATTTACCTTTGTATCATCAATGTTTAACTTGGAACTTAATACATTATTTCCAAGGGAAATAAGGGGACAACCCACCTAGTTAGTTGTAAAATGCTGTACTTCTATTCATTTGTGTGACACATGGCGAGATCTCAGGATTGGTTTGTTAGAGAAATAAATTTTGTAAGAAGTAAATTTAGCTTTTTGGCAGTGAACTTGCTCCTTTCCCTTATAAATTATTCAGTCAACTGTTTATGGCTCATGAATATGTTGAAGCAATAAATCTCTCTTGAAAAGTGCTAATATCCGCAGGCACACAGAATTTCACATGTAATTTCAAGGAGGTATGGTACTCTTGTAACTTAGCCCTGCTCTCACTGGAGGACTGTAGACCCTAGGTTGAAAAGTACTACTGCAGATCACATAATCTGATCGTATCTCTGGGGCTTCATGGAGTATGCAGAACATATCCAAATCGAGCAGATCCCAAGCTGCTTCCCGAGAGGCGTTCCCTTCAGGGTCTTCTGGGCACGGAGTTAGAGTCTTCCACCTGGGCAAGTATAAAGTCAGTTTCCTGAATCTTCTTTTTAATGAAGTCAACCTGTCACTTCACAGGTGACGTATCCACTGTGGTGTTTTATACTCTTCACAATAGCTATTTCTTGTTAAGAAAAACTTTCTCTTTAGTAAGAGTTTAGGGTGCAGGTCATTGTGAGCCTGTAAGATTGTTTTTTAGGCATTTGGTGTTTAATTTTGTATTTATTTACTATCACTATGTTACAATTTGTAAACCTAACTCTTCTCTATGTTTGTGTATTTTTTTGTGTGTGTGTTTTAACCTTATTGGTCAACCTTTTTTTTTTTTTTTTTTTTTACCTGAAATGCTACAGTAGCATTAGGTTCATTGGAATTGTTTGAAGCTGCCTCTCTGTGTGTGTGTTGCTTCTGTCTCCCCGCCCCTTCACTGTTTTTCTGTTTCATTTTGTTTTGTGATGTCCTTATTTAAGTGATTATCTGCTTTTAGTCCCCGATTTGCCTCTATTTCCTGGACTCTGGACACTGCTCTTTTACCAGTTTAAATGCCTGCTTTCGATTCCAAATTAGTTCCCATTTCTCTGCTTTGTACTTTGTGGTGTTTTATTGGCTGAAGTAGAGTAAAACTGATGGCAATAAATAAAACCATGTGAATTGGTGAGGTTTTGAATTTTGAAATACTCTCAAACTTTCAGGAAAGTTGTAAGTACACCACAAGGAACTTTTTCTCCCCTGAGCTGTGTTGAGCTCTGACCTGGCACACAGTTGCCCAGAGCACTTTATTGTATATGTCTACAAACCCGGACATTCTCCAGCATAACCTTAATACCCCATCAAAGTAAAATCACTGCCTCTTGATCAGATTGTATTTAGGTTTTGCCAGTTGTCCTTTACAGGGAAGGGGCTCAGAATTACTGTTCACTCAGTTGTTATAAAGCAACATCTCCAGTCTTTTTGGCACCAGGGACTGTTTGATAAAAGACAGTTTTCCACAGACAGGGGGAGAGGGTGATTTCAGGATGATTCAAGTGCATCACAGCTCCCCTCAGATCACTGGGCATTAGATTTAACCCTGACCCTAACCGGGAGATCTCTGGTTCGCTGCAGTTTGTTGTTCTGAAAATAAAACTGAGTGGCTCGGCACCTGTGGCTCAACCGGCTAAGGCGCCAGCCACGTACACCTAAGGTGGTGGGTTTGAATCCCCAGCCTGGGCCCGCCAAACAACAATGATGGCTGCAACCAAAAAATGGCCGGGTGTTGTGGTGGGCGCCTGTGGTCCCAGCTACTCGGGAGGCTGAGGCAGGAGACTCGCTTGAGCCTAGGAGTTGGAG
>CAUYQV010136941.1:0-29647 GCA_963574575.1 Galagoides demidoff | reverse complement strand
GATACCTTCTGAGAGCTGTAGGTCAGAGAGGAGTCCTGCCTGGCAGGCGTGCTTTGATTTCATCCAGAGCTTTGCCAGGGCCGGACCAGCTACATCAGAATCACTACATGAGCTCTTAGAAATGCACATTCCTGGGCCCAGACTTCAGGGTCTGCTTCAGGAGGATGGGATGGGGCCCAGTATCTGTACCTTTAAGCAATCTTAGGTAACTTTGATGTCCAGCAAGTTTGGAGAACCATGGGGCTGGCCCTGCATGCCTCGTCTGAGAGATGAGAGGGCAGGCACAGAGAAACCCCAGCTCCTGCGGACACTCCACAGAGCACTTTAGCATAGGAGGATCTGCCTGATTTGACCCTGCTGACCCAGAGTGGCAGTGAAGTGAACATAGTGAAAAGAGACAGACGGAGTCAAATCTCACCTTTGAGGCTTCTTTGAGGCTTCTTTGACGTAGGACCAGCAAAGCAAGTGATGTCATTGCTCTGCTTCAGTTTTCTCATCTGTAAAGTGGGTGAGATGCCATCTGCAGCCCAGGACCTTCATGAGAATTTGAGGAAACTCCTCCCTCCAATTTATTTGGCCCAGAGTAATGAAGGTTGGGTGATAATTGTAACAGATAGCATAACTTAGCATGCTCTAAGATGCAGGTATGGTTCCAAATGCTTTCCATAAATGGTCTCATTTAATACCCACAAATACTGTGTATGAACTTGGAGCGATCATGATCCCTGGACTATAGATGAGGAGGGTGAGGCCTAGAGTGAATAACTTGTGCAGGGACACACAGCAGCTATAGGAACCTGGGCCCACAGGCCATCTGAGTCCTTGCAGCCTGCCCTCTTAAGCCCTGAGCTATAAATGGCAGCTCCCTCCCCCTTCTCCTTAAAGGTTAAAACAGAGGTTAGCGACAATCCTGTGAGGAAAAAAAACAGAACAAAGAGCTATGAAAGGAAGGAAGTCAAGGGAATGTATGTGAGCAGGCTCCTCAGAGAGTATGGGGGCCAGCATACCCATACTGTCAGTTTGCCCCTAAGCTTCCTGACAGCTGTAGCAGGAAGGGGGTGGGGACAGAATTCCCAAGTTTCCATTTTCTGGAAAAAAGGGAGGCACAGAGACATTTCTAAATGGACATTAGTCCTGGCTTCTTGTGTCCTGCTTAGCAAACATCCGGGACCAGAAATTCATCTGTGATTTAATGAGATGCTAAAAGGCTTATTCACACATGTGACTCTGAGAGTCAGAAGGTGGAGGGGAAAGAAGAAAACCCATGAAATTCTATCCCAGAGAAGAACCTTGCTAGACTGCTATTTCCCATGCAGAAAGGGGAATGGGAGGAGACATAGGTCCTGTCTGTGTGTCTGTCTCTTTCCTCGCAGACACTGACTGCCTCTGTGGGAATAGATGCAGGCTCCTGGTCTACGTGGGACATGACACTCTTTCAGGGACTGGGCCCCAAGTCGGATGGGCGGTGAAGCAGGGGGACGTTGTGAGTGTGGGTCAGACTGGAAGGACCTGGCAGCTGAGGGCAGGGCTGGGTCTGACAGGCTGGGCTTGATGGAGGAGGCAGAGAAGGAGGTGGCCGGAGGGTGTGGAGAAAAGTGTTGGGCAGGTGAAAGGGTTCTAGGGGCAGGAGTAGCAGCAGGTGGTGGTTGAGGGCAGACTTCTCACTCTCCCCAGTGAGTGCCCTTTGCTATCTTTCCCTGACTTTTCTGCCCACTAAAGGCATACATGCCACCCACCCATACAGGTGAGGCTGACTTGCCCCCATCTACCAGGATTGAGAGGGGAGAGGCCGGTGTGCAGATCACCTTCTGCCCGACATTGCAAGACCAGTCTGCCTTCTCCAGCTCAGGCATTGTGGCCAACTTCGTGGGCCACTACGATGTGGCAATGAAGGACATCATTAGGGATGTTTAGGTGAGGGGCCTGGGAAGTGGGAAGACATGGACTCTGGAACCAGACAGGCTTGAGCAATGTTCAAACCTTTCCAGGTTGTTGTTTGCATTTCTCTAGGGATCAGCCAGAGCTAGTAACAGGGAAACATTGATGTGCAAAGACACATGGCTTTAATCTTGGCAGGCACATGTACTCTCCAGAAGGGCTGGAGACCTGACACGGTGTAAATTGAATCAAACTCCCCCAAATGAACCCATCCCTAATTGAATCAAATCACAGCCCACTCTGAACCAGTGTTTTTGCAAAGTGAACCACTGGCCAGTAACTGGTTGCTCACACCCATGGGCTCTCGTGCTTTCCTCAGTTCTGATACTCTCGTGTTCTCTTGGGCTTTTTTGCTGTCTGTTGGGTTTTAAAAAATTACTTTGCTTCAGCTGAGCCACCGGCCTCAAGGGGAAGCCCTTCAATTCTGAGCTCCTATGTTCATAAAGAGTGAGCAGAGGTTTCCCACTGCCAATGCTCTCTCAGAGTGGTAGAGCACTGACCCCAGACCCTTGGCTGCACCTTGAGCATCCCAGGAGAGGCTGAGAGGTCTGTTCCCACCTGCCTTTCATGCGTCATGTAACACCACCCCTAGCACACAAAAAATCACCCTCCAGCTGCCTCACACCAACCACACGCCTTTCCCCAGAAACACCCAAGCCCACCCCTCATCTGTGTGTGAGCATTTTCTCATAATAGCTGCTGTCCTAGGAACATCTTCTTCCTCCGTTCTCCGCTGGTCAGCATCCTCCCCCTTAAGCTGTGCACAAGCACCTCCTCCTCGATGACCCCGCTCCACAAATTCCTCTCTCTGCCCTGGCTAAATAGTGCTTTGGGTAAACCTCTCCTTCTGCATTACTCATTCATTCATATGTTGACATGTCTCCACTGAGAAGAGCTGCTCTGGCGCAGTGCTGTATCCATTGATTCTGAGAACTCAGAAGTGAGTTTGACATTGCCCCTAATTTCCCATGCCATCTCCAAGTTCTGAAGCAGCCAGATACATGAGCATTCAACCAATGTTCTAGGTACTGGGTAGAAATCAGCAATGGGTCATGTGGGGTTACAGTGGAGGAGTTGGTGTGGAAGTTAGTATGGGGGAAATGAATGCATTTGCCACCAAGTTGGTCAGTAAGGTGAAGGGAAAGGCATGCAGAGAGGGGAAACTGTGTGTAGAGGCTCAGAGGTATGACGCATCCTGTTGTCTGTCTAGGGGAATAAATGTTAATGCCCTGGAGCTGAGGGTACCCTGGCAGAAGGTGGCAGCAAGGGCCTTAACCCGGAGTTCCGTCATGTGAGTGTGTTTGGATTCTTCACTTTTACCACAGTGGCCCTCAGTGGAAACACAGATGGAATACACGGGATCAGGCAACAAATAGGATAACCAACACTGCCATCCACTGTGAGTCCTGACTGCTGCCTCTACCCCACCAGGAGCCCTCAGTTCATCTCCCATGTCCTACTTGAGTGTGGTCATCTGTCAAAGCCTGTTCATTCACTCAGTGAGGGCTCACTGGGCACCTAATGTGTGCCATGCCCAGTGCCGGCTGGTGTTGGGAACCCTGGAGGATATTATAGACACAGTCCACCTCTTGTCTCTGGGTGAGACAGATAGAGGCAATACTGACACAAGGTTAGAAGTGGCTTGCCCATGACACACAGGTATGATAGAAACCATAAGAAGGGGGGAGAAGTAGTCTGGGAGGGCATCCTAGAGGAGGTCAAGGCTGACCTGGGTCTTAAAGAATGAAAAGAAGTGGGCCAGTGAGGATCCCCGAGCGGGGAAAAGCACTCTAGAAAACTGGGGGCTGCAGGAGAAAAGAAGGGAGACTGGAAGTTTCAAGTTTCGAGGCATGTGTAGGAAATTACAAATAGCTTGGAGTTTCTGGAGCAGAGTTTTGAGGTGCAAAATGGGAAGACGCAATAGAAGACTTCCAAGTCCTGCAGGGCAACACAAGGAACATGGAATTTGTCCTGTAGGTCACCAAGGGGCCAGGAGAGGGAATGATGGTGTGAGGTTGTCTTTCGGGATATCCCTCACAGCAGCATGGATGGGAGGGGCCGCAGGAGGGCAGGGAATCCTTCCAGAAATGAGGGCTGAGATTGGGCTTGGTCAGTCTGGGATGGAGAGGAGGGGTGGCCATCCTGGAGAAGCATCCAGCAGATAAAAGCAGCAGAAATTGACAGCTGAGTGGATGCTGGGGGTGAGAGGCACAGGAAGATTGAGGGGGGACACTCAAATTTGTATCAGGAGTGTCTGTGTGGATGGTGGTGCCCTGACAGAGAAGGGGGACAAGGGCAACTTGGGGGAAGACAATGAGCCCATGGTTTGGGTGGGATGCATCCAGAGGCTTCCTGAGAAATGCAAAGAAAGAAGTCCAACAGTGAGTGGGTAGGCAGTTGGGGAGGGGAGAGAGTTGGCACCTTGGCCTGGAGAAAGAGATGTGGGATGAATAGTGGCAGTCCAGTGGTGAGCTCCAAGCGAGCAAGCAAGAGCACCCAAAGAGAACTGTGGAGCTGGAGGGGAAGATCCCTGAAGGCAGGAGCTAAGGCACAGCCGCCCAGTTCAGGAGCTACTGGTCCCCTTAGCCCTCAGGGTGACCACCCCCTCACTGCAAAGAGCCTTCCCAGAGCCCCAGTCCCTAGCAGTTTAGTCCACTGAGTGACACGAGCATCACCATTTTCTGTGCATGCCTTGACCTGACAGATATTGGGCAGCACCATTAAGGGACTGGGAGGAAGAAGCTGAAAGATAAGAGGGCAGTGGGACACTAGGAGAATAAGGTGAGTTCACTGTCTCAAAATCCTAGGGAAAATGGCTCTTGAAAAAAAAAAATAGAAGTGAAACACATGAAGAGGAGCAGTGCCAAGAGACATGAAATATACTCACTGAGTGTGGAGACAAGCTGGTCACAAATGCCTTCATTCAGAGAGGTGTCAGTAGGGGTGGGGGCGGCAGCTGGTCTCTGGGGTCTGCAGGAATGACCTGGAGGTGAGACCATCTTGGGTGCCCGTTGCGTTAGCCTCAGATGCTGAAGGGAAGAAAGAGACTGGATAGAAGCTTGGGGATGATTGGGAGCAAGAGCTTGTCTCAGTGGATGAAAAAGATATAAAAATTTTTGTATTCCAAGGAAGACCCCGTGGGGTGCATGTTGATGGGGTTGGAGACAGCGGGCCTGAGAAGGTGCTGGAGGTTGGGAGCTCTTGGGGTCCAGGTCAGAACCGCATTGCCATTAAGCCCAGGGGAGGCTGCCTGCGGATGCAGACCCTGTGCAAGGTGAGGGGAGGGGGCTCTATGTGTCCATGGCCTGGTGCCCTTAGCTATCTTGGTGAGTCAGGTGGTTGGAGTAGAATGACTGCTGAGGGGACTGGGAGAGGTGGGTTAGCAGGGTCATGCTCACAGGGTTATGGGATGGGAAGTGGGGGCCCCAATGGGCATGGGACCAGCAAAAAGTGGGCACGATTTTCCCAGTAGCTCTCAGCGGCCCAGGTGTGGGAGGCGCACAGAAGCCAGGTGGATTCTGCGTTTGGCCAGGGCATTTGCAGGGGGTGACCCAGGCCTTTGCCAACTGTGAGAGAGCGCCAGGATTAAGTGGAGACAGAGGCTGCCCATATACGTGGGAATTAATTCAGATCTGGGCATGGAGGAGAATTATCAGGATGTCCTCTGATACCCTTTTTCTCCCTGAGAAGGAAGAGACAGTGTCCAGCCCTGCGGTCAGAGAGTACCTGGAAGGCAGACAGGAACACAGGCTCACGTCCCTGGGCAGAGCCTGTTTCAGGCTTCAAGGGAGCACAGACCCTCAGCAACCCCAGACATCCCTGGGCTGAGCTGAGACTGGTCCTGAGGGGCCCTCCCCGCCCCACTCCCTTTTCCTCAGCTGTCCCAGGCCCCAGGCTCTGCAGAGGGAGGGGCTTCATCAGCCAGTCACATCCAAGACAGCCCAAGGCATCACTACCTGGTGCAACCAATCCCCTCCAAACAAATAGCTCACTCAGCTTCTGCTCCCTCCTCCCCGCCCTGCTCTGCCCAGCAACAGCAGAAAGAAGGTTTTTGGAGAAGAGAGAGGCCCTGAAAACTCCCAGCCCTTGGCAGCAATGAGCTGGGCCCCAGGCTCACTCTATAGAGAGAGGTTAAAATAATACTTCAGTTCCTGGAGTCCAGGAAAAATATCCCTAGGGGACCCTCAAAACTGTGTAGGGAACTGTGACAGGAACTCACATATTATAGCGATCCTGATCCTTGGAGTCCTGGGCCACAAGCCAGTCTCATTCACGCCACGGCTCTGAGGCAAGTCCTGGGATGACAGTGTCAATAGCAGAGACTCGGTTGTGGTGAAGGAGGAGGACATTGAGCAAATAATCATACACAGCTACTTGACTAGAAACAGTGAGAAATCTCAGGAAGGGAAGAACAGGGTCACATGCAGGAGAATAAGAGGGTACCTGATTTTGATTGGCTTGCACAGTCCTTTTTGACTGTGCTTCTTTTCATCCAGGTTTATGGTGGCTATTTCATATATTACTTCACCCCCAGAGGCCTCCCGCCTGTCAAGAAGGATGGACATGGTGTTTGTTATTGACATGAGTGGCTCCACTTTTGGTACCAAGATCAAGCAGGTAACAAAGACCCTGAGGACCTCTCTGGCATGAAAAGGCCCAGAAAGCAGATAGGGCTGGAATATTAGGACCCTGGGAGCAGAGATCCCATCATCCCATTACCCTTGGATCTGGCTGGCCCTACTGTAGGTTCTTTGTACCTTATATAACAGAAGCTTTGTAGACCTGTAGCCACAGAGTCCTACGGGTCCCCATTGATTTATGGGGACTGAGGCTATTGAGACCCTCAACCACAAAAGTACAGGGGTCATAAAGTACCAGAGTATTTGAACCTTCCAGTTAGAGGTCCCTGGGATTATAGGATCCAGGATCAATAACACCTTAGGTAATAGACATTCTGATCCTTTCTGAGGCCACAGGTTTTGGGGGTTTTGTATTTCTTTTTAACTTTATGGGCCTAATATTATAGGATCCTGGCATTATAGGGTTAGACCCAGTAAGAGTCCTGAGGCCATATCCATTTTATTCTTGCTGTGCTGCACTTCTGAATCAGAATACTGAGACCATAGACCAAAGAGATTTTGACGTTAGAGCTTGAATCCATAAAGTTCTGGAATCAGCATTTCAAACCATAATACTCCGAGGCTCTAAGTTCAAGTGCTCTGGGACAGCATACCTTTTGTACTTTAAAGCTTTCAACTGCAGAGCTCTTGAGACCGAAGGCTCCATGAGTTGTGTTTTGCCAGAGTCAAGCCACCTGAGGTAGGGAAAGTAACCCCAAACCAGCTTTCAAGCCTTCAGTGTAGGGAAAGGAACATACTCAACTCTAGCCATTTCTAATCTTCCTGTCTCTCCCTAAGGGTAATAAACCAGGCGCACTTGTGAAACTCATACCCTTGGAATATTAGCTCACTAAAAGTATGAGACCTATTTATAACTATATAGTGTGCTTCCTCTCACCCTTCACATTGCCAGCACATCAGCTGGGCTTCTGTATAATAACAGGAGGTTATAGCTGATAGAACTATGAATCTTAGACCCTGTTACAGAAGGAGTCCCTAGGGAGGTCCAAAGGCAACAAGGGAGGAAAAAAAAAAAAACAAAAAAACACGGGCGATAGAAAGAATTTTATCCACCTACACCTACGACTAATGCAGGTAGGAAACACATCCTAACTCTTAGCCAAATAAACATAAAAGCTCACATTAAATGCCTGTTTTATTCAGTTCCTTTTACCTTATACATCATGTCTGGCTTTCAATATAAAATTATAAGGCATGTTAAAAGGACACGATCATTGTCTGAAGAGACATAAGAAGCATCACAAACAGACTTAGATATATCAGAGATGTTGGAATTATCCACCTGGGAATTTAAAGAAACTACACTAATATGCTAAGGGCACTAACCAACAGAGTGGACAGCATGCAAGAACAAATGGGTAATGGAAGCAGAATTATGTAAGCCCTATGGAAATCTAATGGAAATACCTGAAACCAAAAACATTGTGATGAGAATGAAGAATGCCTTAGATTGAGCCATCATTAGACTGGATGTGGCTAAGGAAAGAAGTGAGCTTGAATACATGTCAATAAAAATCTCCCAAACTGGAAAACAAAAAGAAGTCAGAAATTTGGAATACTCCCCTGCATATCAAAGAACTGTAGGACAATTACAAAGATATAACATGTGCATGATGGGAATAATAGAAGAAGTAGGAGATAAAGGGACAGAAGAACTACTTGAAGTAATAGTGGATACCAAGCTTACAAAATAAATGATAGAACCAAACCACAATGGTGTTCTATGTCCAGGAAGCTCATAAAACACCAAGCAGAATAAAGAATAAAAAACTACACCTAGACTTACCATATTCAAATTTCAGAAAATTAACGACAGAGAAAATATTGTTTAAAAAGCCAGAGGAAGTAAGCATCTTACCCATAGAGGAACAAGGATGTGAATTACATCAGACTTCTCTTTATAAACCAGGGAAGGAAGAAGAGAGTAGAGTAAAGTATTTCAAGTGTTGAAGGAAAAAACAAAACCCACCAGCTTAGAATTCTGTATACATCAAAATTATCTTTCCAAACTGAAAGAGAAATAAAGCCTATCTCAAACAAACAAACAAACATTGAGGGAATTGTCACCATTAGACTTGGTTGTCAAGAAATGGTAAAAGAAGTTCTTTAGAGAAGAAAAGTGGTATACCTCAGACACTTCAATCTGAAAAAATGAAAGGAAGGGTGTTAGAGAAGGAATAAATGGAGGGAAAATAAAATATTTTATTTCTCTTATTAACTGATTTAACAGATGATATTCCATTCAAACATAATATTCCATAATAATAATAGCAACAATATTTTCTGCGAACCTAGTTTATGGATATGTGAAATTAATGACAATAATATTTTAAGGGATAAGAGTAAATAATTGGGAATAATCTGTTACAAGGTACTTGCACCATGCATAAAGCTGCATAGTGTTATTTGAAGATGGACTTGGATTAGTTGTAAACGTATATTGCAAATTCTAGGGCAACCACTAAAATTTTTTAAGTATACTGAATATGCTAGGTGTTGAGAGACAATGGGACTATGTAAAATTCTCAATTAAGAATATAAGAGAAAAAATAGGAATAAAGAATAATAAAAATGAATAAAAACATTTACAAAATATGGCAAATATTTTTTAAATAATAATGTTTATTCACACATGGAGTTTCTTTTAGTGTAAGGAATTGTATTGCTGCTGTAACAGATCATAACAAATGTAGCATTTTATTTATTATCTCTCAGTTCCCCAGGTCAGAAGCCCAGCAAAGCCCAATTGGTTTCTGGGTTCAGGGTTTCACATAGCTAACACCCAAGCTATGGAGATTCTAGGTGGAATTTGGCTCCAAGTTCACATGGGCCCTTAGTAGAAACCGAGCTCTTGCCACGGTAGGTCCAAGGTGCTCGTTTTCTTGCTATTTATCATCTGGCAAGAGGAAGCATCCTCAGCTTCTAAAGGTCAGCCACCATCCCCTGGCAAGTGGCCATGGTAGTTTGCTCTTTCACTGTCCACAGGAGAGTATCTGCTGTAGCTTCAAATCTGGCTCGATTTCTGCTACTTCTCTTCTGGTTTTAAGGGTTCATATGATTACACTTAGATAATCTCCCTATCTTAAGGTCAACTGTGCAATCTTGAAACTAACCCTGGGCAAATATTACAGGGGATATTTTAATTCTGTCTATTATAGCAATGAAGTAAGGCTCCAAATTATTTTTACCCGGTTACTAACCAGTTTTCCCAAAGTTATTTTGAATAAATCACTGATACTACAAATTTGTTTGGTTGTTTGAAACTTAAATGTCTGGATAATTCAGAAATGTTTATGATTTGAGAAGAACTCAGCCCCTACCCTTCTCCCACTCCAACTCCTTTAAGGACAAGAGGTCAGTATTTGACAACTCTAATGCTAGATATAAGAATAGTCCTATTCATGGGCAGGACCCATAGGCTCTATGTGAAAGGTTTTAGGCTCAGTTGCCATTTAAAGAAATAAAGTCAGTGAATATTCAGGTGTGTGGCTGTTCCATACAGGGCTCACCCTGTGGAAATGAGGGAAGGGTCTGGATTTTGAAGGTTCATGCTCATTAAAAGCTAACGTATAAGTCCTGATTTGTGTTTATAAAACATTTGGGACTAGTCATTTTTCTGAATCTGATTATCATAGAAACATTGTTTCTTTCCCATTCTCCTAATGCTCTTCTTCTAGAATGTGTATTAGAAGCATTTTGAGATGTCTCAATCTATCATCCATATGTTAACTTCTACATCCTCAAAATCCAGCAGTGCCTGGCATATATTCAAGGCTCAATACATACCTGTGGAAAAAATGAATTATATATATTGAATCCATCTTGGAAATTAGAATAAATGCACCGGAAAAAAGGCAAAAAATCAAGCATCTCCCAGGGCCAACTTCTTAGCAGTTGAATCTTCAACCTAGTAGCCAAGCTCACATACAAAAATAGGGAAATCTGGAATTATTTCATGACAGGAACCAATTGTTGAGGTATACTACTTGGGAATAGAGAGGGGGTACTCTACTTAGGAATATGGGAGGGGGGCTGTGACTTGTTCCCTATTTTGAGGAAATTGGTTAAAATGGCTCAAAGTATATGTAAAGCACCACCATAGAGAGACATCATCCATGACATGAAATCAGGACTTAAGTCATGTTTAAATCCTCCTTTTGTGTACTTAACATAGAATAGAACCAAATGAGTTTGTGTTGACTGTGCATCTTACTAGGACATAATCTCACATTCTGCAAGGTAGTCAGTGATAGCCATGTTTTATGTCACTGGTCCCGAACCTTTTCAGCACCAGGGACTGTGTTCATGGTGACCCTAACCTGCTTTTTCAGTTCCAGTAAGTTTTGGTAAAATTTTTCAGCAGTGTCTTCATCTAGGCATCTAGGTCCATCTTCTGGGCTGTTATGTAATTGCTTCCAAAGCTAGTGGTGACGCTCATATATTTGGTCAGAAGATTGAGAGATGGTGTCAAAGTGAAAGCATTTGCAAAAAAGCAAAGTAGCCATATGATGGATATCAACAGCGTCCATACAAAAGGAGGTAGAATTCCAAATGTCAAATTGGTCAGTACTGTACCTGGGCATACCACACTGGAATACAGATCCCGCTGATTGGAGTTCCTATTGAAAGCCACATTCAGAAGGTCAGGGGCATATTTGGAAGAGCTATAGGGTTCTTGGCCTTTGCTGTGCTGGAAGTCCTCAAGGCCAAAATTAGATTTCCTTGCATTGCAAGATGATGTCCAAATGAGCCAAGATGGATGGTCACTATGACACAGGAGAGGTTCCAGTTCCCAAATCAGGATAAAGTGGCCAAACACATTAGTTTCAAACACCTCCTGGAACCCATCAGCAGTGACATTGTCGTCCTGCGTCAGCAGTCCTTCAGCTGTGGGGAACATATGAATCACTTTTCTTGAAAAGAGGCCAGAGAAAAGTGCTCTGATATTTAGTTGTGGATTAGGCAAGATCTCAGCATTTAGATATACAAAGTCCAGTCTCTGAAACCTTTGCTTAAGTTCCTTGGAGGTCCGGAATACTGACTGAAGGTTGCTGACATCCACCTGCACGATGGTGACCTCGGCGGTGGGATGAGAGGCCAGCAGAGTGGCTCGGACACCTTCCGCTTTGTTCACATTCCTGCGCGCCAAACACAGATGAAGCTCATCGTTTTCCACCAGCAGCCGCTTGCAGAGGGCCAGGCCAATGCCACTGCTTGCTCCGGTCATCAAAACCACCTTCCTCATCTTTACAACCCCCCAAGGCCAGTCAAATATGGCAAATATTAATCCCACTATATCAGTAACAATTGTAAACATAAACATACCAGTTGAAAGACAAAGACTCTCAGGATGGATAACAAAAACGACCCAACTGTATATTGTTTATAGGGAACTCACCCTAAGTATGAAGACACAGATCAAAAGTAAAGGGATATGCAGAAAGGCGTACTGTGCTAACATCAGAAAGGGAGGGGATGGCAGAGAGGTGAAGAATAAAAAATCTACCTATTGAGTACAATGTAAT
The DNA here is from genome assembly GCA_963574575.1 of Galagoides demidoff. Taxonomy (NCBI): domain Eukaryota; kingdom Metazoa; phylum Chordata; class Mammalia; order Primates; family Galagidae; genus Galagoides; species Galagoides demidoff. Next base: position 17,544 of record CAUYQV010136941.1, on the reverse strand, counting down.
CACTATCCTGGTGATGGGTACGCTAAAAGTCCTGACAATTTATTCATGTAACAAAAAACATGTATACCTCCTAAATCTATTGAAATAAAAAAGTAGTGGCGTAACTTCACAGAAAAGAAAAAGAGGGAAAGAAATACCATGCAGACTCAAATCAAAAGAAAGCTGAGGTAGCTATATTAATTTCAGAGAAGGCAGACTTCAGAGCAAGGAAATTATTAGTGATGAACAAGCACATTGTATAACAATAAATGCATCAATTCTCCAAGAAGCCATAACAATCCTTAATGTGTATGCACCTAGAATCAGAGCACCAAAATACATAAGTTTAAAACTGATAGAACTGGAAGGCAAAAGTAAATGAATCCACTATTATAGTTACAGACTTCACCATCCTTCTATCAGTAACTGACAGATCCAGTAGACAGAATATCGTAAGGACATAGTTGAACTGAACAGCACTATTAATCAACTGGATCTAACGGACATTTCTACTTTATTCAACAACAGCAGAATACATGTTCTTCTCAAGTTCACATGGGACATTTATCAAGATAGACCAAATTCTGGACCATAAAACACACTTTAACAACTTTAACAGAATATAAGATTTACAAGGTATGCTCTCAGACCAAGTGGAATTAAATTAGAAATCAATAATACAAAGATAGCTGGGAACTCTCAAAATGCTGGAGATTAAATGAAACATATCTAAAAACATAACCTCTTCCTGGTTGACAAGAGGTTCTGAGCTCTAGGTCCCCTAGGTCCTCATGTTCCTACTGCTGTTCTCGGGAAAGGCTATCCTCTTAAGTCTCAGCCTTCTTGATGGAAACAAAAAAGTGTTGTGCTTAGCTCCCTGTCCCAGGCTGTATGACTTTATCCCCTGAGCTCTCGCTGTGGCGGGAAAGACTGTGACACAATGGGAAGCATTAAAGAGATTTCCTATCAGTTTAAGGTGCAGTGAAAGGTAGGTCTCAATTACCCATCCTGTGGTCTGAAATCCATACCTATCAAAAGGATTGCAGGTATAATTTTCTTTTCTTTTTTATTGAATGGTAACTATGTACATTAATGCACTTCCCGGGTACAGTGTGGTGTTTTCACACAAAATCCGAAACACTTCCATCAAACTGGTTAGCATTACCTTCATGTCATTTTCTTAGTTATTGTGTTAAAACGTTCATATTCTACTCTTAGAAAGAGTCACTTGTACCCTTGTAAGATCCCCACCTCTGCTCTTACCAGTCTCCCTTATTCTAACTAACACCCTGAGAGCCCACATGTAGATTTTCCTCATCTCTAATTTGACAAAGGATGCAATAAATGACACAATTTCCTCTTTTATTAGGTGTGCGTTTTAATAGATCAGCCAATAATTAACAAAAGTGAGCATCCTGAGCAGAAAGGCATAAATGATTTTAAAAATATATCCCTATATTCATTTTTATCAAATCACCTTCCTATGAGGGGAGGCTTCCTTGAAATACCCTTAATAACGATGAATCTTGTTTCTTAATACTGAGCAATCTGACAATTGAAAAATGGAATCTTCCTTCAGAGTTTATTTATTAACTGTGAAGTAAAAGGGATTTTTTTTGTGCTCACTTTTATTTTGTTGTGACTTGTTCATTCACTTTTAAAAAATGTCTTTTTAATTGACAAACATTAATTGTATGTATGTATGGGGCATAATGTGATGAGATTTGGATTTGTTTATTTGTCTGTCTGTTTGTCTTTCAGACAGTCTCATTCTGTCACCCTGAGTAGAATGCCATGGTGTCATACCTCACAGCAACCTCAAACTCTTGGGCTCAAGTGATCGATCATCCTGCCTCAGTCTCCTAAGTAGCTAGGACTACAGGTACTTGCCACAAAGTCCAGCTAGTTTTTCTCTTTTTAGTAGACACAGGGGTCTGACTCTTGCTCAGGCTGGTCTCTGAATCCTGAGCTCAAGTAGTCCTCCTGCCTCAGCCTCCCAAAGTGCTAGGATTACAGGGGTGAGCCACCACACCTGGCTATGATGTTTTGATATATGCTTTCAATGTGGAATAATTAAATAAGGCTAATTAAAAAATCCATGACTTCACATACTCATCATTTTTGTGATTCAAAACATTTAAAATCCAAATGAATGGATTAATAAAATGTGCCATATGCACATCATGGAGTACTACTGAGCCATTTAAAAAAGAGCAATCTAGTATGATAATTTTGTGACAACTTGGATGGAACCGGAAACAATTCTAAGTGAAACATCACAAGAATGGAGAAACAACCACCATATTCATCACCAAGTTGGAACTAATTGACAACTGCAGGCAGAATGGGGACTGCAGACCCTATTCTTGGCAAGGGAAAACACCCCCAGAAAAAAGGGAAAAACAGAAAAATAAGCTGAGCAAGGAGGAATAAAAACCAGCTGCTAATTTTTTTATTTGAGCAGTTTTTGCATCTCTTAGAAGCCTGGCCTGTAGGGGATACAGCTTGCGCACCCCTGCTGGGTCTGTGAACACTCTGAAGAAATAATGGCCCCAGAGGAAGCTGAGTGCAAGGCTTGAGTAGAAAGATTAACCAGGCTGCCCCCTGACCAGTCAACAGTCAAAGCAAACACCAATTGTAGGGATTTATATTTGGCCAGGGCGGAGATCAAGGGAATAGCTCGAGCCCTGAACTATGGGTGGGAGGGCTTGTGTACCCCCTTATCACAGAGGAAGATGCTTCTGGGTGGAGATTAGAAGGAAAGTCCTCTGTCCCACTGATTCTTCAGAGGAACCTGAGGCCATCATGTCTACCTTTTCCACAATGAACAAGTAGGGATTAATGTCACCCAAGGAATCTGTTTGTGTGACCTCAGACAGGAGGCAGTCCCCACACAAGGCTCAGATTTCAGATTTCTCAAGCCTGCTCAGACCTTTAAAGTTAATGATTATGGACAAAATAAGAGCTGACATGCTTTCTCTGAGAAACTTCTGATATTTTTGTTCCCTTCCTCTGGGCTAAATGAGCAAATAGCCTTCAATAAAAGCACAAGCGCTCAGCATCATCTGCTGTAAACCCCACAAGCTAGCGGTGGTCCCCTGTGTTTCCACCTTTGAAAACTCCATTCTATCTGTCCTGTCTCTTTACCTCTCACCACTTCTAACTTTATTTTTCTTCAGTTGATCGTGGCTAGCTCCACAGGTCTTAAAGGACCCTGCCCCCAAAGAGGGAGCCCTGCAACCAACAATTAAGTGCACACATGGAATACATCTCTGTGAAAATCAAGTTGGGGAGATGGTAAGATTCACACCTATTGGGTACAGTGTATACCATCTGTCTCAAGGGCCTATGTATAGCTCTGACTCAATCTGTACAAAAGCAAAGTAAACAAAATGTGTGTACCCCATCATATTCTGGAATAAAAACATTTTAGGAAATAAAATATAAATGATGTAACCTGATAATGTGTACCTTTATATTCATCTGAAATTTTTTAAAATTAAATAAATATAGTTTTAGCAATTTTAAAAATTTTTTAAATTATAATTGAAGTGTGTATTAGTGCTGGTTCTTACAGGACTTTTCCTGAATGGAGCATTTGAGTGGGAGTAGTGGATTTGGTTGGTAATTCTGGGAAATCCTGATCAGAGGGAAAGGAAGTGAGGTGCAGAAGTGAAGGAGGCCAGTGAAGACTCTGTTCTTAGGAGATTTCCACTCCTGGGCTGAGAAACGGGGCTGTTTCCATGACGATGCCTGGTCATCTGTGTTAGGGGCTGCGAGAGGACTGGAGGGGCAGTCTCCGGCACTTTGAGCATGCCACAGGTGACCAACAAAGATGGGGGAAGCAGGTCCCGGCTTCCCTCCAGTAGTAGGAGCCAAGAAGAGTGAGGTGAGGCATCGGCAGCGTCCACTCTAAGAGCTATTGTTGCTTTCATTTCTGTGTACAAGAAATCTTTTAATTTTGAAGGCTATCATTCATCATTATTTTTCTAGCAACTGCTTTTCCTAATTTATATATTTTTATTTTTTGTGGATGTTTTCATGTACAATTTTAAAATGCTGTGATCCTTTGCACTCACATGTTGTTCATTTTTCTTATACTCAAAGCCATTTCCCATTAAAAGATCCAAGAAATATTCATCAATATTTTAAATTTGATTTTATTTTTCATATTTAGTGTTCAAAGTACCATAAAAACAGCCAGGGTACTTGTCAGATCTATTAGTACAGAGTATAAATGTCTTAACACAATAATTAAGTAAATGAGATTAACCAGTGTGGTGTAAGCATTCCTAATTCTATATGAAATCAGCACATTGTACCCCATAAATGCATTAATGTAGACATGATCTATCATTTATGAGTTAGTCAAATAATAATAATAATAATAATAATAAATAGCCAGGCATGGTGGCTCATGCCTACAATTCCAGCACTCTGAAAGGCCAAGGCAGGTAGATACTCTGACCTCAGGAGTTCAAGACCAGCCTAAGCAAAGCAAGACCCTGCCTCTACTAAAAATAGAAAAAACTAGGCAGGCATTGTGGTGGGCACCTATAGTCTCTTGGGAGGCTAAAGCAAGAGAATTGCTCAAACCCCAGAGTTTGAGGTTGGGACATATAGTCCAGATTTAATTTAATATGTATACTTTTGTTGGTATTATATTAGATTCATTTTTAATAGAAAGAAAAATCCTTATAGTAAAAGATGTTTACAACCCAAGGGCATATACATTATGTTTGGTAATAGAAGGAAAAAAATATATTGCTTAATGTTAAATGTAAATGCCTTGAATTTTCTCTAAAAAAGTCTAGCCACAGCTTGGCTATTATCTATGACTCCACAGTACTTGAAGTCCTTGACAAACAAGAACTTGTTCTCTATTTTAAAAATTAATGTTTTTAAATTTTATAGATATTTAGTCACACTGATTCATTTAACAAGTACGGAAACTTAAGTCCAGTGTAGTTAAATGACCTCTTTTTGGAGTTTCTCAGCTACTAGTAGAACAACAACAAATCAAACCTCTGTTTTTCACTATTTTTGTTAAAATATATTCCTTCTACATAGCAAACATTGATTAAATATTAATACATTATCCCAATTGATTCAAATATTTATTCTGAAAATATGTATGGCTTACTTGTTGATTTGCTCTTTTATTTGAGATATAATAGGAAATAATTCGGTCCTCTAATTGGAGATACTAAGTATTCTCACACTTGTCCTTGGGATGTGTTTTTGTATTAAAAAGGGACCTATGAATTAGCAAAGTGTTGCATAAAACATAAGAAGGAAAAGTATAGTCAACAAAAACTGGCATTATGGATGAAAACAAAACATCTATCATTTATAGTCCCAGCTCCATCCATTTGGTACTTTGAGGAGGTTTTTATTTTTTGTTTTGTTTTGTTTTTGAGACAGAGTCTCAGTCCGGTGCTAGAGTGCTGTGATGTCACAGCAACCTCAAACTCCTGGGCTCAAGCAAACCTCCTGCCTCTGCTTCCCCAAGTAGCTGGTTCCACAGGTGCCCACCACACGCCCAGCTACGTTTTCTAATTTTAGTTGGAGAGCCTCCCTCTTGCTCCAGCTGCTCTGGAACTCCTGAGCTCAAGCAATCGGAGAAGTCTGTCTAAATTGAGCACATTTTATATTGGAGATGTTTATGTGTTAGTGCAAATGTGTCAGCTTTATAAATTATTCATTTGCATTTTCTGAATTATCCCAGAAACACTCAGATTATAAGGCCACAGGAAAGCCTTTGAGTCACACTGCACAATATTATGTCAAACTTCCCACTATAGGAACCAGTTATGTTATTGTTCTGCCAATTTCACTGATGAGTTCAGAAGCACAATAAATGTCATCTCTGGTATGTCTTCTTTTTTATTTCGTTGTTCTCAAATTGATTAACATAGAGAAGGGTCTCTCTGTTTATTATACATTCTATCAGAACAAACTCTACTGAAATAATAATGGCATAGGCCCTCTTGATTTTAGCAACATTTCTGTAAAGCAAACCATGCTTTTCAACTAAACTAGCATAGCTCTTCTAAGGTTGATGACAAAAGTATGATAAAAGTTGAAATTCAGTGATGGAGAACAGCAAACTAAAACTACATTGTAGACTTCCAATCATTCATTCAACAGAGAGCATGGGGGACGTGAGTCCTATGCTACCTGAGACTGTTTAAAAAGTCACTCTGCTTTGCCTTATAAAAATATGATGCCATCAATGAGAAAAACATTAATATTATAATAACATTTGCCTTGGATTCAGTCCTTTTGTGTCCAGAAAATATTTTTCTAATGTGCTCAATTTCTGTAATTAGCAATAACTACCATTAATTTTTGGAGCCAATACAGTGAGCCAAGCACTGTGTCAAAGGTTTTACATAAATGATCTCATCTGATATTCACATCAAGTCTTTGGGAGAATTATTTTAATTATTCTTCTTTTACAAATGAAGAAACCAGGCTTCAGAGTACTTAAATAATTTCCCCCAAGTCACGGTGTTTTCTGTAATTGAGGTAAGATCAAACCCAAGTCAATTTTGAGTTGGAGTGTCGTATTGTGAGTGCCGCACTATGCCACATTCCTACATGGCCATGTTTCCACTCCTCAGTTATTGTAAGTTTCTTTAGTTGTAGCTGTTTTCCACACAGGTATTTGAGATCTCCTGAATCTGTGCAATGAATTCATTTCAGATACCGTGACTTTTAGATGGTAAATCATCTTTTCAAAGATAAAATTGATCACTGTAAACTCTCGATCTTTATACTTTCTCCACTTCAACACGGCTGAGTGCCTACTGTGTTCTAAAGACACGAATGGGTTTTCAAGATCTAAAGATGAATATGATACAGTCAATGCCCTTAAGATTCCTCAGAGTATCTCAATTTATCTTGAAAAGATGTAACTATAGCAAAGGGAGAAGCATCTTTTAAAAAGAGAAAAAAAATAAATCTGTAACATTTCTGCTGCTTTAAACCTGAAAACATCACTTCCTAGTGAAAGATTGCTAGTTTTGTGTACTACTCACGCAGGAGAGGTTCAAAAGGAATCTGGTAAAGAGGAGTTTGACAAAGGACAGAGATGGAAGACAAGATTTGAGGAAGTCTCAACACAGCACTTGGGTCTGGCAAGGATTTACTGCATCACACCACTGAATATTCTGTCCCACCCCACGTTTTAATGATCAGTTCCTCTCTTGGTTTTGGATTGCTGTGTAATAAATTCCCATAAATTGAGTAGTTTAGAAGAGTGTTCAGTTATCAGTTCCCAGTGCTGTAAGCAGAAGTCTGAAATGGTACGGCTGGTTCTCTGCTCACAGTGTCCCAAGCTGAAATGAAGGTGCCTGCAGGACTGAGTCCTCATCTGTATCTTGGGGTGGGGGGGGAAATCTGCTTTCAAGCCCATTCTCATTTGCTGGCAGAGTTCTGTTCCTTATGGTTTTAGAACTGAAGCTCGTATTTCCTCACTGGCTGTCAATCTGGCATTTTTCTTAGCTAGAAACTACCCATATTCTGTGCCTAATTTCCACTTTCATGCCAGCAACAGAGCATCAAATCCCTGTGGTGCTTTAACATTCCCTGACTTCCTCTTCTCTCAACAGTTCCAGAAAGTTTCTGGTTTTTAAGGATCCTCATAATTAAGAATTAATCCCAACTGAATAATCTCCCAGCATGGGAGTCACGGAATCTGGGCATTAGGGCCAGACACAGCTAATCTAATGGATATTCAGAAAGTGTTGAGTCCATCTTGCATCCCCTCCAAGAGGTCCTTTTCAAAGCTCACACCTTTCTCCTGTCTTCTGACCAGCCAACTGATCTCAGCCTGTGCTGTCCTCCTCGTACTTTGCAGTTGGCCGTGTGGCAGAACTCTTGGCCACAGTGCCAGCCATAGGCTGCTGTTCTGCCTCTCAAAGCAACAAGAAAAAGTTGAATGTGAACACAGCTATACTTCTCAGGACCCCACCCACATTTTCCATTCCTTTCAAACACCATATGGTCTCTGAGGTATGCCCACTCAATCCAGGGATGAGGACATATTCAAGAATTACTGCTGGAAAGGCATCACTCTCAGGAGAGTATTTTCATAGACAGTGTCTGAACTAGGATGAGGCAAAGAAGATAGTGTGGGTACAAAATTTAAGAACTCTCTCTCCAGTCAGTGGAAGCAGGAGATCTGCCCTTGCTGGCCCGCACATGCACGGGCCTGAGAGTCAGCACTCTCCTCCATGTGGCATCCTTGGCAATGCACCTGCAAGAAAGCATTCATCCTCCAGTCACACAAACATAGAACGCTCACTCCAGCCCTGTTCACATTCATGAAATAAGATACACGAGATTACTAAGGAAACTGAAGATATATTATATGTTTATTAAAGTAATACAAAATAAAATATTTGATTTTGTAATATGCTTCCTTACAAATGCAGTAAATAAAAATATTTAAGGAGTCCAGTAATTCTGAAATAGTGATAAACATGAATGATTTCAAAATATCTGCAGCAACTTAAAATATTTTTGCAAATACCTGTGATTACTCACGATAAATGTTTAAGAGTACTGCTGGAATCACTGTGTTTTGGCAAAGGGGCTTATGTTCACACTCGAAGCAAACACTAACTTCTAATAAACAATTACTCATGGGAAAGATTTTTCTTTTCCAACCAAGTTCACAGACTTGTTTAATTTGATCCATCCACTCTGGTTTAGAACTCTAGGGCAAAACTACCATCCTCCACATATGATTATGTAAAAGAGCTGGAGAGGGAAAAAGAAAAGAAAGAACAGATTTAAATTAAACTTGTAAATAATTTCTTGGTGTCTACTATGGGCAGGGCATTTGTCAAGGAAAGTGATAAAGGAAAAAAGAAAATACTTTACTTAAAGAAAAATCGAAAAGTAAATTACCAAAGAATTTTCTACCTAGTCATATTGCTAGATTTACAACAGGATTTCAGATGCTGCCCGAGGGAGCTCATTTCAATTATTTAGACTTACATTTGATCTACTTTAACTAACCTACTTTCAGCTGGCCAGGGGCTTGGAAGGAACGGAAAGATGCAAAAAGATAAGATTTGCTCTACAGGGCAATTTTGTGACAATTCAAAACATATAACTGATTCATTGCAGATTAAAAATCAGCCAGATTCCTAAGCAGTAGTAAATATTTAAAGCTCAGATGGAAACGAAATTAGAAGCAGGAATTAAATAGTCTAATCCTTTCACCTGCTCAGATGCAATGAGAGGGCTTAATGAGAGGAACCCTTGGATATTTGCTGATGGCGCACTTGTGAGCTTCCTTTCCATTACTGAACACACGGACAGAGTAATTTTTCAAATTGACATTCAGTTTTGAAAATGGTTTAATGTGTTAAAATAAATCCAACAAATGTAAAGAGCCCATTATTTCAAAGGAGATGAACAGCAATACGCTGATTGATGTCATGAGAATAGTTTTATCGTAGTAAATGTCTTCTGCATATCATCTGCAAAGACTTTTCTAAAAATAAACCTTTGAGAAATTAACCCAAACTTCTTTTTGTTCAGTAGGTTGAAATCTTCAAAATACTAAAACTGAAAAGGGAATTTGACCAGAGTAAAGTTGACTTGCAATTAATTTCACAAATTGCTTCTCAAAACAAGCCTTGCATTTATTAAAATAGGACATAGGGTGGCTGAATTTAATATATCCAGGAAATATAAGATCAATAACTCACAAAGAAGAGTCAGATGGTCACATTCCAGCCCCACTTGTGACACTGACCACCAGGATCAGTTTTAACCATTTTGCCAGGTTGTGGTAAGGGACAGAGAGAGGAGAGCTGAATGTGACCCTTTCTTTTACCAGCTGGATGGTCTTGACCAAGAGAGTCTTACCCCCACTAAGGCTTGGTTAATGCATCTCTAAAGCAGAGATAAAGTCTCACTTCAAGGCCTATCAATGAGTTCAAATGCAACAATATATATGAAAGGACTTGAAAACTGTAAAATACAGAAGGTTGGATTTTTATTTTGTGCTCTCCTCACAAGTTTAATTTGATTTTAGTTTTTATCAGCTTTATTTAATGTAATTGTTATAGAAAAACCACTTTTATTTAATGTATGCAATTTGATGCCGGTGTTTGGACCTTGCACACACCCATGAAACTATCACCACAATCAAAGTAACAAACACAGAGGTTGATTGTTATTTGCCAAGTTATTTGAAATTAGTATTAATCTAGTAATTATTAATTGTTAACTTGATTACTTTAAATCATTAACTTTCAAATAAACAGTTCAATTAAACAAAATGTAGCATCTTAGGAAGAACAAGCATCTCTTTTAAGTATAAAATTATGTTTAGAGGAATTGGCAAGGCTTTCTGTGTGTGCTTTTGAAGACAAAGGAGAAGAGGTGAGGTATTAGTCTAATGACCAAGGTTTGCCTGGTCCAGCAAAAGTCCTAAAGTTCATAGTGGCTAGACTGAGGGTATAAGGGAGTGGCCCACTAAGAGAATCCAGCTACAAACACATATAGCTGACCAATGTACACAATAGTCAAGGAACTCCTGGGACTCAATAATTATGAAGATACACACCAAACCTAAAAATGGCAAAAGATTTAAATGTGTTCTTCACTGGGGAAAATATACAAATTGAAAATAAACCTGAGGAAGATACTCAATATAATTAGTCATGAGTAGCATAAAAATACAAAACACAGAACGTAACACTGTACTCGTCTAAATAGCTGGAATTTAAAAATTACTGATAGCACCAGCCACTGGTAAAAATGTGAAGCAACTTGAACTTTCATACATTGTTAAAAGAGATTTAAAATTGTAGGATCATTATGATCTAGCCATTCCCCCAAATGGAAATAACCCAAGTGTCATCCCACCCAAGAATGGATAAAGTGTGATAAATTAAAGCAAGGAGTATTACTCAATAATTTTTAAAACCAAATTGCTTACATTCAATAAGGAGGAATCACAGAAGTATCAGGCTGAGTGAACGAAGCCTCACACACACACAAAATGCATGCTGCGTGACTCCATTCACGGGAATGTCTAGAACTAAACTATGGTTAAAAAAGAGAAAAAAAACTACCAAAAGTATTTATGGAGGCCAGAAGGTGGCCGAAGAATTGACAGGAAGTCAACCCCCTCCCCGCATCAGCCAAAAAAAGAAGAATTGACAGAAAAGGGGCACGAGGAAGCCGTGTCAGGTCATGGGGAATGTGGTAAACAGATGTATGCTTTTGTCAAAACTCAGCAAATACATATTTTAAATCTGCACATTTCATTGTGCCTACATTTTACAACAATTTAAAAAACTCTAAACAAAAATTGAACCGTCATTAACATATGCACACTGAAGTTAGGAAACAGTGCGAATCCTGAATCTGAAAAAGACGGCACGTATGGAAATAAGACAGATGGGTACAGAACTGGCTAGATGTGCGCACGGTAAGAGTAGAAGCGAGAGCCGGGTCTGCAAACGCTCACTGTGAATATTGTTTTTCAACTTTGCTAGCAAGGTATTTGAAATTATATAAAATATTTGGAAAAAACATGAAAATATATCCAGCTTTGCTACGATCTATGAGTACTCTTCCAAGAACCCCAAGTACTGATACATAGGGTGAAGTACTTCCCTCCCCCCACAGCCTGAAATAGACCATCCACCAAAAGGCGGTCGGGGTCGGGGTGCGTCTAACAACTAACTATCCTCCAGTTTTATTTTTTAACTTCCTGTGACTCTGGATGTTCTTACTTGGAGAATTTCAGTAGTCATGGAAGAGTACTTCCCTACGAGCCACTGGAATATTTTCGCTAAACTGAAAGTAAAGACTGTCACCCGGTCCTCTGAGAGGCAGGAAAGAAAGTCCAGTGACGTTGGTGAGAGACACCGCAGCTCCCGCCCTGTGGTGGGGCTGCTTTCACAGGGTGCACTTGGAGAGGCTTACAGCACATTTTGTGCGCAGCGGGGAAAGGTCACAAAAAGCTACAGTGGTCCTAAGAAATCAGGCAACCTGCCCAGTGAACAGGCCCCTGGCAAATGGAAGTGTGCATAATCCCTGAGTTTAGAAACCCCCCCAAAGGGAAGAAGAATAGAGAATTAATAGTGAAAGAAGGAAACTACACAGGAGATCTCTGGACTTGTGAGCACTTGGGGAGATGATTATATAAACTTCCTCTGCATTTGAGCCTTCTTTTCTGAATTTCCTCAGGACATCCAGTGCCATGATTCAGAATGACAGCCAGTGGACTGAATCCAGCAGAAAATGGCCCACACAGTGCTCCGTTTCATTTTAAAACTTTAATTTAAGTGTCTTTCCCTAGGACACTCACTCTCCTGTTCATCAGGCTGCATTTCCCATGCTTATCTCCTGCCTGTCCAGATTTATACATTTATATTACCTCCAAAACCTCTTTAGGTAGTTGAATTGACCACCACTTGTTTGGAGAGACATCTCCATACCTTATGTTGTCACTGTTATTTTCCTCTTGTTTTGCAGTAGGCGTTCACCCAATGGCCACCAGCTTACAACTCTTGTTGCTGTCTAATTATTGGCAGACACGACCTGTCTATTTCAAACATTGCCAAACCCACCAGTGAGCACCTAGTCGCCCTCCGGCTGTTGCTGCAGTATCTCCCCCTGCTGCAGCACTTGGCACATTATGTGGGTACACACCACCCCACAAGAGTGGCAGGAGTATACTGTTGTCAAATACACAATTGTGGGGGGGGGGGCAGCGCTAACTCTATAGCTTGATAGAGACATCAGCTGACACAGTAAAAGCAGGACAGGAAGAACCCAAATCCCTGGGAGGTTCCTGAGTCTGAAATTAGTTCTCTGTTGTGTCTTCTGTTGGGTGTTGACAAACAAATTCAACTAGCACTGTTCCCTTGGAAAATATAAATAAGTGACCTTAGGGAAGGTAGACCTCTAGAGCTTGGATTTTATCTGAAAAGCTGCGGGGCTTCACTGTGTTCCTAAAGAAGCTTGCTGCATAGTTAGAGAAACTGAGGCCAGAGTGACTTCTTGACGGCCGAGTCACCGTTCCCTGCTCTCTCGTTTCCTAAGGTGTCCAAGCAATGAAATCCTACCAGCACAGATAATCCGCATGTGCCTCTTTCTGAACAAGAAGAAGAACCCATAAATTGGATCCATATATTAGGATCAGGATTATATCAAATGCTCATCTCTGTGTGCCGAGGTCCAGTCAAGTGTCCAGTATTTTAAAGGAGTCCACTAATCCAGTAAATGGTCACAGAAACTCTTCTCCAGCCTGGTCCTGGCCTAGGTGCTGGGAACACCGATACTCTCAATAAATATTTAATGAATAAATAACTTTCCATAAGCGACAATGGATCTTATTTGTGTATCAACCTTAGCTGTGTCTGACAGGGCTCTCAAGATACTCAGGAGGTAAATAATCAGATTTGCAGAGTCACCTACTTTTACGAGAAAAGTAGGTGGGCACACAGAGTTCATTCACACTAATCTCCTGACCTTACAAATGGCAATTGCCCACTAAAGGCAAGGGAATCCCACAATGGGTGTTTTATAACTTGAAGAATGTTAAGTTGCTGATTCTGTCATAACGAAAATGTTTATTGGACAGAGAAGGTAATTCACATCTTTCCTCCTTTAGACCAATGGCAAAAATATTTTTGGAGAAATATTTCGTAAACGTTTTCCTGCTCTCTAATAAACACATGCCATGGGAGCCAGGGTATTATTTTTCTTATCACCAAACCAGGGAAGGGAATAATCAGTCTCAAAGAGGTTGTGATTTAGAGATGCTGCCCCTATTACTCCCATTAACGGGAATGGAGTTTATAGTGGATGGACGAGAAGAGAAGAGCACAGGATTCCCTCCTAATTAAATTTAGGGGAAATTCAAGACTTGTGTCCTCTACTTGACCTGATGGTTTTTCTGAAATTATTCCCACAGTTTGTTTATGACTATGTTCACATCATTGATTTTTATAGATGTTTTGTATCTTAAACCACTACATGTTTATCCTCTCAGGGTTCCCCACTCGCAGACCTTTAAAATTATTTTTGAATAGCTAACTACTTCCCAGTTGCCCTATTTCTGTGTGCCCCAGTCCGCGTCACTCTTATTACGTGGCGGTTTCTCCTGTTCCTTCTCCTTCTCCTGGAGCTTCACAGTTGGTGTTTATAGTCTCGATTCCTTCCCCGGGGAGACATTTCCCACATATAATGTCCGAGTAGAATTTTCGAATTGCCTTATTCGAGCTTCTCCAAAGAGAGATTTGCATTTCTCCACATAGAATGCATGCGGTGTTCTTCAAGGACCGCCAAAGAAAATCCAAGTTGAAACCTGGACTTTAACTTAGGGGAATTGTCAAGTAAAATGATCCTGTGGAGACTGTGCTAGTATAACACTGACGCAGAGAGATGGGCTGGGGTGAGGGGGAAGTACTCTCACCCCCAAGGTATACTCACTCTCTTCACCTAGATGCTTGTGGACCTCTGAGTTTTTTCCAATGCTGTTAGTGGCCATTTTACCTCTACGTTATAACCTTTACTTCTTTAAAATCGTAAAATATTTTTAGCATGTAGAAAGGTACAAGGAAAGACATTGTTCCATTTCTCAGTATATCAAAACATTTTGCAATTACTGTTTGTATTTATTTCTATTGCTGTGTAGCAAATTACTAGAAGCCTGCTGGCTTAGAAATGCACCAATACACAATGTATCCAAGTGATAAAATTGCACTTTACCTACTAAATCTATACAAAATAATCATAATGATTTTTAAAGATGGTATTGGCAATACAATAACCTTCAAGGCAATACGGTAAATTTTATAAATAAATATCTCTCAATCTCTCTTTCTATGTGTGTATATATAACATATATTTATATGAATGTGTATACATATGTATAAAATGAGAAATAATTATATGAACTGGAGGGGATCTGTTAAGTCTAGGAAAGATGGAAAGAAGTGTCATGGGGCTGAGTGCATTTGGTATTTAACTATTGCTGAACTCAGATTCTCTACTACACATTCCAATATAGAGCCCAGAGCTCTGGATCCATGAGTTCTTGCTCTCTCACTTTTGCTCTGAATGATCACAACTTCTAGAAGGAAGTTGCAAAGCTAAGTCGGCAGTGGCAACACAGAGGAAGGACAGTTACACGGGGCCCTGGTCATCCTGCCCTTGCGTGGATGTCTTTCCAGCAAAGCCTTTCCAGCTAAGCTTTCACTTAGCTCCTGTAAAATGAAGCCCTCCCCAGTTACCAGTCTGAAGGAGTCAAGGTCAATGCTGTTGCCTCTTGGATAGATCCCATCCAGCTTCTCTTGGGTTTGGTGTCACCTCTCTGCTAGAGACTCGGTACTGACTGAAGCATTATTTGCCTTTGAATTTCAACTTCTTCTTCTGGCTCTGGGAGAGCTCCCCTCAGTAACTAGCATCACATGTAATCTACTCTAGAAACCGTTTTCAGTTCCTACTATCAGTCAAATATTCTTATAGGACTTGAGGATCCTGCAAACACACACACACAAACATATACACACACAGAGAGAAACAGAGCGTGTAAGTAAAGTATATAAAAAAAATTAGATAGTAAGATGACTATGGGGTAAAATAAAAATAGAAATAGGGAATAGAGCTTGTACGTTGGGTGGTGGGTAAACTACTCTCCATTACCACTGCACCCACTTTTACCCAAAAGGAAATACCTGTCTTTGCTTATCCCCTCTCAAATATTACAAACTCTGTGAAATATTACACTAACTCCACAAATATTTCAGAGCTTTCATTACATACCAGGTTTTAGTAATAAATAGCTGTATAGGGATCCTGACATCTCTGAGCCTACGGGGTATAGGGAATGCAGACTCTCAACAGACAGTTCCAAGTGTCGTGAGTGGATAGTTACAAAATGATGATTGCAAAAATGGGAGGTCTGGGTTCCCAAGACGTTCTCCACCAGTCTACTTTGTTATTTCTTATTTCTTGACCATGCAAATGGCTTGGATTTTCAGATTCAGCCTTCCTAAAACACACACACACACACCAAATCACCTGATATTTGAGCAATAGATAATCTAAGTTTCCCTAGAGAATTATTTGGTGTTCCATTGTTGCTAGTCACATATTAGAAGTTCAGTGAGTAAATTAGAGACCTTACATTAATTACAGTTTTCTGAGACTGCAACCCTAGCCTTATTTTACCTAAACAGCATTGGCTGTACTGCCATTGTTTTTCTGTGAAACTAAAGTAATAATTTTCTCACTAAAACTGACCAACTCTTTCAATTGAAGGAAAACGAACTTTTCTTTAAAGGCTATTGATACCTTAAAAGTTCAGCAATTCTAGAGACCAAGCACGTGGCCTGGAAAATCTGAATTGTTTTGTATTTTACTTACTTTTCTCAGATTACTCATTAAGATATAGGGCATTTCAAAAGTTTTAGATCATGATTTTATATGAAATATAACACACAGTTGTACCTAAATTATTACTACTTCACTAGGTGTCTAAAAGGGCAACTGGCCATAATGTAGGCACATAATTAATTGGTTAAATTAATAAACAAGGGAGCATTATATTTTCTAATGATTTACTTGGTTTCATATTTTTGATGTTAAGAAAATTTCAGTAAATATTTTTCCATCTACTAAATAATAAACATGTTTTTGTTTTCTTTGTTTTGTTTTGTTTTGAGACAGAGTCTCACCATGTTGCCCTCGGTAGAGTGCTGTGATGTCACAGCTCACAGCAACCTCAAACTCTTGGGCTTAAGTGCTTCTCTTGCCTCAGCCTATCAAGTAGCTGGGACTAAGGAGCCTGCCATAACTCCCAGCTATCTTTTTGTTGTAGTTGCCATTGTTGTTTAGCAGGCCCAAGTCAGGTTCAAACCTACCAGGCCCGGTATATGTGGCCAGCACCCTAACTCCTGAGCTACAGGTACCGAGCTGATAAACATGTTTTCTAAACACAAAATAAAGTAATATCCATGAATTCTACAAATGAGACGCATGTAAACATAGAATACAGTGCTGGACACGTTGTGATCCTTGGTAAATACCAGTTCTCTTCTTCCTAATTGGAAATATTTAATACATCAAAACATCAGTTTTCTCACTTCCTATTTTACTCTGCTTTCCTTCAATTAAAATGATTTGCCCTTATAGGCTATAGTTTGTCTGTTGTTTTTTTTAATTATAAAATCTCATATATGTTTTGCAAAGCAAAGCCAGTCATCAAACTGTAATAACCCATGTGAAAACTGGGAAATTAACTTGGTTCATGTTTTTTAGATGATTTCTGATATTCATGTCAATTCTCTAGCTTTATTCAAATGGAATTCAACTTTTATTCATAAACTGGTCACATGGAGAACTGGATTAAAGTTTCATTTGCTAGTAGTAGTAGAAGTAGCCAAAACAGCCATGATTAACAAATACAACAAAATTTTAAATGCATAATTTTGTGATTTTAAAGTATTGTGTAGTTATTGATACATTCTATACATATTGGCAAATAAATAATTTCATTCAAGGAAACTCTGGAAAGAT
>CAUYQV010136940.1:0-59617 GCA_963574575.1 Galagoides demidoff | reverse complement strand
GGGTACAGTGTAGTGTTTTCATATACAATTTGAAATACTTTCATCAAACTGGTTAACATAGACTTTATGTCATTTACTTAGTTATTGTGTTAAAACATTTATAGTCTAGTTCTAGAAAAGTTCACTTGTACCCTTGTCAATAAACTGTGGTATATGTATACCATGGAATATTATGCAGCCCTAAAGAAAGATGGAGACTTTACCTCCTTCATGTTTTCATGGATGGAACTGGAAAGTGTTCTTCTTAGCAAAGTATCACAAGAATGGAAGACTAGTCTGGCCACTTTCACAAAGGCACCTGCTCCAGACGGGCCACTTAGGTCAAAGGGTATAGCCCCGGCACATAATGTCTCCCCCATTCCTGCTCCAAGGATAAAAGCCCTTGTGGTGGTGGGGGAACAAAGCTATACCAAACCACTGACCTTGTTGGGGGTGGGGACCCATAAAGTCTTTCACACCCCTGAAATCGTCCCACGTATCTTAATAACATATCCCATGTGTATGTTCTCTGGGGCAAGAAAAATGTTGGGGGGAGCTGAGGAGATGGGGAAGGCAGAGGGAATTTGTTTGACCCTTGGGAGAATTAACCGAGGTGTGCGCTCTGCTGCTGATCGCCCTGGAACAAAAAGCCATGAATCATTTATGATTGTTTTCAATTCACATTCATTAAAGGCCTCTGCACTATTATTATCGAACCTTAATTGGCTTGGCGAGGGGCACTGCCCCTGTTTCTCTCTGTGCCATCAGAAATTCCTCGAGGTGGTGGGAGCAAGGTCCTGTGCCTGGGAACAGGGGCAGCTGGGCCAGAATCCGCCTGGAAGATCAAATGGAATACAGTCACTCTTCCTCCTCCTCTGATCATATGTTAATAAATGTGTCTAGCCAGCCTGGGCTCTGTTCCCCAAGAGCTGCTCTCCGCTCCCTGGCCTCTCTTAGCTGTCTTAGCTTCCCCAGCCTCTGGGGAAGACGGAGAACTTTCCCCGTCTCCTGGCCTCACAGGGACTGTGCTTGTGACTGTGCAGCCTTTGTTCCAAGTGCCACATCGGGCACTGAACCAGTAACAATATGCGGGTTACCTGATTTACTTCTTTTAATACACTTCAGTGTAATTATAACTGCATAAAAGAGAGGACAAATTGGCAAGTAATTACAATGTTAATTTGGCAATGTTTTATCATATTGTGGAAGTGCAATTTCCTCTCTAATTGTATTGGGGGAGACACATTTGTCTGTGGTGCAGCTTGTTGAGGGATTCTTGAGAATAGAAACGAAACACACAGGAGACAGAGAAATCAGCTCTCTTCCCCATAAATATTCCTTTATTTGCATGTGTTTTGCAGCCTCCTTAAAAAGCTAACGCGTTTATTTAGGCCTAATTAATGGAACGCCACAGAATGCATAGTCAGGCAGTGACAGCTTCAGCTGATGGATGGATGGGTTTGCACTCAGGTACTGGAGATACCCCCAGATAAAAGGGCTGAATGCTTGTCTTTCAGAATCTCACAGGCTGTGCGTGCCTCACCACCGTCCCCCCTGAGAACGCGACCGTGGTTCCCGGAAAATGCCCCAGTCCTGGGTGCCAGGAGGCCTTCCTTACCTTCCTGTGTGTGATGTGTATCTGCAGCATGATCGGGGCCATGGCCCAGACGCCCTCCGTCATCATCCTCATCAGGTGAGTCATCGCCGCAGCCCAGAGGGCCTGGGAGCAAACCTCTCCCATCCTGTCCACGGGGCACGTGACTGCAGGGATCAGACCTACAGATGCTGCAGGTCTCCTAAGCCAGGCAGGTAGGACTACAGCCCGGAACGTAGCTTCTGTAGATGGACAGGGTGTATCTGTGGGTGACAGGGACCTCACACCAAGGGAAGGAGCAAAGCTGCAGAAGACAGCACTTTCAAGTGGTCCCAGGAATGGACCTTGCAGGTGATTTGAAAAAGGATCTTGCACTGATCTTCCCAGGGAGCAGTGTTGGAATAAAATGAACATGGTATTAGACAGATTAGCCGCATCCCATCACGCAGCCCCTGCCCTGCCAAGCTGTATGACTTTGAGCACATTTCACTCCAGATTTGTTTCTGCATCTGGAATGGGAGGTGACAGTACTAGACCCACGTGCCTCTTTCAGTGGCATGGACCCATTGAGACCACGTGTGGCAGACACAATAGAAGCGTGTGCAGAGTGGCTCATGGCAAGCAAGCAGTGACTGCTGTTGTACAAACAGGACGCGGCCACCCATGACTCTCTTTACTTACCTCTGCGGATCTATCCTGGGGTGCAGATGTGGTGCCTCAAAGGTGAACCATGAGTAATATTCTGAGTAACTAGAATCATTTACAAAGTCACCTGGGTTGGTATGGGGAAACTAAAAACCATATCCCAGTGCCCTTCTGTAAGCAAAACTGATCAGAATGCAGTGAGCAAATTCAGTACCAGGGCCCAGAAATAAAAGTAGGACCGAAATGCTTGGAAGTACCCTGTGCCAGTACATGTCACCAGCTCCTTCAGCCTCTCTCTGCCTACGTTTCCTGGTCTCTGCTACAAACTCCCATGGAAGAGGATTTATACAAAGTATTCACGCTACCTAAAAGGTGTGCAGTGGCTCATGCCTATAATCCCATCACTCTGAGAGGTTGAGGCAGTGGATTGCTTGAGCTCAGGAGTTCAAGAACAGCCTGAGCAAGAGTGAGACCCCATCTCTATGAAAAATAGAAAAGACTAGCATAGCGTCATGGCAGGCACCTGTAGTCCCAGCTACTCAGGAGGTTGAGGCAAGAGGATCTCTTGAACCCGAGACTTACAGGTTGCTGTGGGTGACAGAGTCAGACTCTGTCTCAAAAAATATATATGAATAAAATTTTTAAATGAAGGACATTAGCAAGGCTATGTGAATACACAGAAGTTTGAGGGCGTGATAACAAATTGCCATTTTATACCTACTAAGTTTTAAAAATGTCACCCCCAGTGGTTACCAAACTGTAGCAAAACTAGTAAAATCACATATTGCTGCTGGCATTGAAAAACCCAAGAGTCCTTTCAAGAAAGCAGTGTGGGTTAAGAGCCCTAAACATATTCACACCGTTTTATGCAGTTAATGCTACCCCTTGCCATTTATCTTAAGAAAATACTTCTCTACGAGAAAAAAAACGCTCATTGCAGACTGATTTTTATTACATTAACTATAATAGCAGAAAATCGTGAATTGGAATGGTGAGTTAAATTATGGTACTATAGCTCAATGGAATAATGAAAATTCTTAAGAATATGAAAGTGTTTATGAAATGAACTATTGAATTTAAAACTATTTAGAGAAGATGATTATAATATGCAGTTGGACAAAACCCATCAGATCTCATTTACAGGTTTTGGGTGGCTGCCTTATAAGCAGTTTATTTTTCATTATTAGAAATTTTCATGAAGTTGCATTGTGACATTCACACACAAAGGGCGCCAAGAAGCCCGAGAAATGACCCTCAAGACCATTAGCAGTGAGTGATGAGTCCCCTTTTTTCTCGCCCCATGACTCCCCTGCAAAAACCCAGCTTTGAAACACTCACCAGTGGCAGTCACTGATGACCAAATGCTCAGAGTCTGTTGAAATACTAATCACTTCCAGATCTCAGCTTGATAAACAGCTTTCAGAGATTTTCAGGAAGTATTTGATTCTCCCTGTAAACAGGTCAGCAACAGATGGCCTGAGTGACATAGGCCCATAACTCCAAGCTGTGCACGTACTCATGTATTGAGCATACTGAGAAGGCCAAGAAAGGGCTTCATTCCATCACCTTCCTGGTCCGATTTGCCATCACAGATGTCCAGGCAGCCACAGGAGCATAAACAGTCTGGACTGCAGTCCAAATGTCCCGAGCAATGGACCCACTCTCAGGAGCATACCTGCCAACAAGTGAGCTCAGAACACCTGGAAGCAAAGATAAAGGCTGACACTCTGCACACCTGCTAGGCCCTGTGCTGACTAAGAGAGTGGTCAAGCAGTGTTCTCAAGGTCACACAGCAGACATCGATCTAAAACTCTATCACTAGTGTTGCCTGGACCGTCCCAATGACGTTCAGACAGAGTGCTCCGTTTCTTTATAACTAGGGCGGGGAAGGATGATTCTTCTCCTAAGAAACCAGTTTCCCAACAGGATATGAAGGGAGAACTTAGCACCTTGCTCACTTTGTTCCTAGTGACATGATAGCTAAAAGGAAATGAAGTTTCAAATGATAAATATTCTAGCTCATTATTCCAGCGTTGTTTTCTTGAAAAGGAGAATTTGCCTTTATTTCTGTGTCTTTCAAGTTAGTACCTTCAAACGAGTGTGCAAAAACTGGAGCGGATCATAACTCTGAAGAACTTGGGTCTCATAACATGCACATTCTAAGGACTGACTGACTGACTGTGCTTCTGTCTGAAGACACTGATCTCATCCCAGACGTTGTTAGGAATAATCAGCCATAGTCCTGTCCCATTGCTCAGTGAAAGCTGAGACCTCCTGCCCTGGGATTATTACCTGGGCTGCTCTATTTTTAAACTGAGAAGAAATGTGTATTTCTCTAAGAATAACATATTTTTAGTTTCTTCTGAAGATCTTAAAAATGGGGACAAAGATTATAAAATGATACTGTCTCAGACCATTTAGGCTGCTGTAACAAAATACTGAGACGGAGTGACTTATAAACAATAGTTATTTCTCACAGTTCCAAAACCTGGGAAGGCCAGGATCAGGGCGCTGGCAGGTTTTCTGTCTAGTGAGGGCTTCCTGTGGTGCCTTCTACCTCTGTCCTCAGGGCAGAAGAGGCAAGGAAGCCCTCTGGGGTATCTTTTATAAGGACACTGATTCTCTTCACAAAGAGCTTTCATGATCAAAGCATTTCTGCAAGCCCCACGATCTCCATGGAGGTTTGATTCCAATGTGTGAATTTGAGGTAGACACATTCAGGCCATAGCATATGTCCACCTCCTTTTAGAATGATGGTTTCTTTTGGCCTCTGTCATCCCAAGGACATGCCCACTTAAGGCTCAACAAAGTAGCTCATTGTTTAGATGCCATGGATGGTTGGATGAATGACCTCTGGGGGCATCGAAGAATATGTATATTCTTAATAGAATAATTTCTAATCTCCCAGGTCCACAGGTAGATAAATACCCCCTGCACTGAACATCCTGTTAGACTTGGATGTTCTGGAGGCTCACTTTCTATAGAATTGATGGCTGACCCTCTCTGCATCTCGTGGGTCTTCTTGGTTGTTCAGCCACACTGGACTGGCTGGTGCTAAGCCTAGGCAAGGCAAGGGGAAGATTAAGGTGCTTACTTGCCTCTCTATGCTGGGAACTCATGATAGGAACGGATAGAGGAAGGTTCTCTGCCAGGGGTGCTCAGGATGACCTGAGGCACATGTACATGTGGTCAGTCAAATATCAATCTCTTCCCCTTCACATTCCTTCACCACCAAGCCAGAGGTAGGGCTGCCCTTAGCTGTAAGTGGGAGACATCTCCCCACCCATTCACCCAGCACATGTAGGGTGCTGGGGTTGAGGTCACAGCTGTGAACAAGACACAAGCAGTCCTTGGCCTTGAAGAGAGAAGACAAGTGTTGAACCAATATAGTTACAAAAGTAAGAGGCGTTACAAAGGTGACGGGTTACCCACTCTGGACCCATCTCTCTGGAATCCATCGTCTTTTCCAGACCCTTCTCTGCTATCACTCTCATCCCAGAAAATGATACGCTCTGGAAATGTTCTAGACCGATGGTCTCCAACTTTTTGGCACCAGGGACCAGTTTCATGGAAGACAATTTTTGCATGGATGGAGGCGGGAGGTGGGGGGATAGTTTCAGGATGATTCAAGTGCTGCATCCCCACCTCAGATCATCAGGTATTAGATTCTCATAAGGAATGGGAAACCTAGATCCCTCCCTTCCCAAATGCACAGTTTACAGTAGGGTTTACACTCCTATGAGAAGCTAGTGCCGCCTCTCCTCCAGTCTGATAGGTGGAGCTGAGGTGGGGATGCAAGTGATGCGGAGAGGCTGTAAATATAGAGAAAGGTCGCTCGCTCGCTCACCTGCCCCTCACCCCTTGCTGGATAGCCCAGATCATGGACTGGTATCAGTCCGGTGGTTGGGGAACCATGGTTCTAGACGATGTGTGAGAAGATCACTCTTGGGGACTTTGTGGATCAGTTCAAACCCAAGAACCACTCCTGTATAAAGGTGCCCTTCCAGTGTGAAAGGTCCTGAAGTGTGATATAGATGAATGGATTATCATTTCCCAAACAGCCCGGCTAGGTCATCAAACCTTGCTAGTCCAGTGGATTTCACAAAATGACCTGAGAATGGCAAAGATGCTTATGGTTTCAGCCTGTTTGTAAAGCATAAGGGGAATGATTTTCTCAGTTGATGTTTTCTGTAATACTTAAGATACCCCACCAACTTCAGATGCTTGCCCATTATCCCAGCAAATGCAAAATGTCTTTAAATGTAGACCTTATGACCAAATTTGTATTCCGTCTTTTGACTGACAAGGTTAACTCTAGTTATTAAAAACACTGTTAAATTCCTAAACTCATCTTGCAACTGCAGTCGCCCTTGTTTTTCAGTCTTTAGGCAGGAAGGAAAGGAAAAAGAAAAAAAAAAACCACTGTGAGTAATTTTCCAAAGAGCTCTGATGGACAGCAGCAAATGACTCTGCAGTCTGTTAATTAAAGTGGAGTGATAAGAATCTGTTTTTTATTTTTTTCCTCTTCATCTCTTTGCATGTAGGACAGTCAGCCCTGAATTCAAGTCTTACGCCCTGGGAGTTCTTTTTCTCCTCCTTCGTTTGTTGGGTACGTATTATCTCTTTATTCTCTCAATAATGAATTGGATGCCTATCCAATTCATTGGTGAGTAAATATCAGTGAAATTAGCCCATTTCCTGAGTTTGTCTTTTTTCCCTTTTAAATTGATCAGTAAACAAGAAAAACTTCCAGGTCTGAAAATTTTGCTCTGAGTTTAGACATTAAGTCAGGCAGCCCCTGGTTATCACAGAGTTCTCACATATACCCCCTTTTATCTTCACGCTACCTTGAGTTCTCATAGGCATAAGGAGGGAAAGTGATGGCAACAAAGGAGGGGGAAAAACCTGGCGGTGTAATTTGGCACCCTCATTAAGCAAGCCAGGAGCAGCTTGTGAAATGCTTCATTTACGGGGCTGCCAGCTGGGAGGGAAAGGCACTCTCACTGTGCCTCACAAATGGAAACTTTGCATCTTCTAAATTTTTCCACACTGATTTAGGTTATTTACCTTGGGTTTCCAGGATGTGGCAGACGTGACCTTCATGCTGTAGGGCACCCACATTCTAAAGTTTGGTTGGTTAGAAGGAATAAAGTCGAACTCCCCTGATTTTTAGGATGGGCAAACGGAGGAATCAGCAGTCCCTGGTTCACCCAGGGTCGGACCTGTGCATTGGCTGAGATGAAGCTGGAAACAGCCAGTCAGGTGGCTCAGTTCCCAGCTGTGCCCACCCTTCTCTTGCCAGACCACACTGTTGCTTTATGAGGGAAAATTCTTTTCTCAAGGCCAAGATAGGATAATTTGTTTTCTTGAATAATAGGACAATAGTTTTCTGTCCTGGATAGCAATGGTATCTGACTGTAGGAAGGGAGATAATGATGGCCTGTCTTTCTGGAGTAAAAATAAAATTCCTCAGTCTCAGTCCATAATAATGGATAAGCACAAAGACTTAACTGTAGAAATGTTTATAAAATATTTATAAAAGTGAAAAATTGACAACTGGAATGTCCAAAAACAGGGAATTAGTTAAATCAGTGATAACAGTCTCACTCTATATAATCCCAGTAGATTTATGTTCCCCTTTAATACTTTGGGAAAAAAAAACATTTATAGACTTAGGGAGGACACGTGATATGTGAAGAGGGGGGAAAAAGGATCTATAATATAATATAGACTCAAATAATTTAAAAGTATAGGTAACCATGGAAAAATATTACAAAGATAGACATCAAAATGGTATCAGCTGTTATCTTTGAGTAATGAGTTATAAATGATATTTTCTAAATTTGTTTTAGATTTTTGAATGAATATACTCTCTATTTCTATTTTATAATGAGATTAATTTCTATATAATTCTATATAATTGATATATGATAGAAAAAATGTTCACCCTTAGATCCATTAATAAGTTGGAGTCCTCCCTAGGGAATGGCAAACACATAGCATGTGTCCCTTCTCGCCTCCCCTCTCTGTCTGTAGCAAATAATTTCTAACTTGTCACTGTGATCATTCCTGCTATGCCTGAGATAAGGCCTCAGCATCCTCTCAGCCACTGTCAATTTATATTTCTGGGTACACGTGTGGAACTTAAGTGGTATTGTCTCATTTTCTGTGTCATGGAAAATAGAAAGACGCTAGGTGTAAAGATGTCCCAGTTAAAACAAGTTCACACTAATTCCAAGTACAGCACTTGAGCCTCCCTAGGCAGCTGTGGTGGCTTGCAGAACTACCACCATACAAGTTATAATTATGTTTATTTTCCCCATGATTGGGGAGGGTGAAATATGCATGCTTCATCATGTTCCCACTCCCATGGGTGGGTAGTTAGATGGATAGATATCAACTAGTGTGTTGGGGACCCTTATTTCTGAAAATAGAACCATTCCACATGAACATTCACTCAACAAGCTATCATTTATAGAGCACAGATTGTATTCCATGCTCCACGGACCATCCCCAGGTAAGTGACCTCAGCTTTGCCCTTACGGGTCCTCTTGTCCTGACCAGAGAAGGTGGGAACCTTCCCCACCCACAATCATTGGAGTTGCGTGGAGGTCTCTACACCTCTAAACAGATGCCAGGAACTCAACATGGCCAGCAAAAACAAATTGTACCCAAGACATTTTTGAAAAGTTAATGAAAATTATAGGGCATTTGAAGGCAAAACGGAAGACTGTGAGGAACGTGTAACGTGACACCCTTAAGATCATTATACCCTGCTCTAAAGCAGCTTCATCACTTGTACGTCTATCCCAGGCATAATCAACCAGTCATCATCTAGAAGTGTTTATTTCAACTTCTGTGACTGTCATCCAGAGAAAAGAGATAAGTTTTGCAGTATGGCCCAACACACACATGCACATGCATAGATAACATAAAAATTTCATGAAAAAATACCCTTAATATGTATGACACACTGAAATTTTCTGGTCTATTCTATGCTTTTGAAAAAGTTGGTCGGCTCGGCGCCAGTGGCTCAATCGGCTGGGGCGCCAGCCATGTACACCTAGGGTGGCGGGTTCGAATCCCCAGCCCGGGCCCGCCAGGCGGCAGTGATGGCTGCAACCAAAAAATGGCCGGGCGTTGTGGCGGGTGCCTGTGGTCCCAGCTACTTGGGAGGTGGAGGCGGGAGACTCACTTGAGCCCAGGAGTTGGAGGTTGCTGTGAGCTGTGATGCCATGGCACTCTACCAAGGGGGATGGCTTGGGGCTCCGTCTCAAAAAAAAAAAAGAAAAAAAAGAAAAAGTTGGTCATGACCTGCTATGTTGATTTTATTGCCCATTATGGGCCACAAATCAGAGATTGGAAAATCCTGCTCTGGAAGGCGAGGATACAATTTCATCTTTTAATTAGGCCTGATTCCATTGCTTGCAGTGCCCAGTAAGATTAACCACCATTATGATTCATGAGAGGACAGTGAAGGCATCAGTTTCCATGACACTGTCAGCCTTTATGCCCACCCCGTGTAGGTGATGGGAATACAATGTGGGCATCACAGCTTAGCATGACAAGATCCTCAATGAAGTCAACACAGGTGCAGTGGGAATGCATGGACGGTCCCCCTAACCTTGCCTCAGCATGGGAGCAGTGGGTTTAGAAAGGGTGT
This sequence comes from Galagoides demidoff, assembly GCA_963574575.1. NCBI lineage: Eukaryota > Metazoa > Chordata > Mammalia > Primates > Galagidae > Galagoides > Galagoides demidoff. Next base: position 49,736 of record CAUYQV010136940.1, on the reverse strand, counting down.
GATGTCTACTACACTGAGGCCTGCAGAAGAGCAGGAAGAGGAGAGAGTTTAGAGTCAAAGGATAAAAGCCGGGAATGAGCAGAGGCCACAGCATGTCTGGGGGCTGCAGAAGACCCAGTGTGACTGGGGCGTGTGGGATCAGGGACTTGGTCAGGAAGGCTTCAGCCCTGTTGATGAGTTTGAGCTTTATCTCTAAGGCAAACGGATGGTCTCCTTGTGGACTTTAACCAGGGAGTGACAAGATCCATTGTGTACTTTAGAAAAGGCCCCCACCTGCCCTGATTGTGGAGAACACGGGCTGAATAGTAATCTGCTGGCACAACAGAGTAGCTGACAGGGCGTATGCCGAGACAGTGCCACCGGGATGGGGGGAGGAAGGTGGAGTGGCGAGATAGTAACCAGGAACCTTCAAGGCTTATCCTCCAAGTGGAAGTATAAGGACTGGAGTCCCGGAGAGGTGGACGCATGGTAACAACTCCTAAAAAAAAAGACAGATCTCATGATAAACAGGGGAATTCTTTATTGAGACAGGATGGGGAGCAGCTGTAGACCAGCGCCATTCAGTAGAACTTCCTATGATGAGGGAACGTTCTATATCAGTACCACATGTGGCTAGTGACTATGGTCCTGGACAATGCAGGCACAGAGGGGCCGTCTCCAGTGTGCTGCCCTCTAGGGACCAAGTGTGAGGAAGCAGGGTGGGCAGCACGGAAGGATCACACTTGCCAGCACTTGGTTGCAGGGATTGTAGGGGAAGAGGGCAGTAGAGTGAAAACCTTGCTGATTTCAGTGCAGAGGGCTGGAACTGGGGCTGTGCGTGGTCAGTGTGGTGCTAAGCACTTCCCCTGCAGCCCGCAGCAGAAGCAGGAACATGGGTGGTGATGTCAGCAGCAGGTGTGGCAAGACAAGGGTGGAGCAAAGAAGGGGCTCCTCCTTTGATCAAAGATGATCAAAGTGGGGCTGATACGTTGCACCACAGAACTTGGGCTGGGTAAGGAAGAGGTGAGGTGGGAGAAAGTAGGACAGAGAGTAGAAAACGAGACCTGAAGACTGTGGCCAAAAGCCTCCTCCTCTCAATTAGAGCTCAATTAGACGTACAGGTGCACATCTGAGAGATGACAAAACTCAGGGTGTAGCTGGGCAGAGAAACAAAAATGAACAGCCTTGATGTTGAGAACAAGTGGTTCAAAGGCAAGGGTATGGACTTACATGAACAAGCTCATGTCCACCAAGGCAGTGGCCAAAATTGAGCTGGACAGGAAGCCACAGAGCAGGAGAGGGTTAGTGGATTCAGAGTGTGCTGAATGATCTGTTTGTAGAATTCCTGGTGTAGCCAAACTCCACCTTTTTGCAAATGGCCTGGTTGCTGCCTTTCTCTCTGGTTGTGGGCAATCCATCTGCTCGTGGGTCTGATCTAGAGTCTTGCTCCTGTGGGTGACTTCACGCCATGGATGTTAGACTAAATTAGATGACTAGGAAGAAATATGCCCTGAGCCCTCCCATGTCTAAGGCACCATCTGGGTGCCACAAAGGGTTTGCATGTAAGTAGGAGCCATGCCCTGCCTCCTGGGTTCCAGTAGGAGAATGAAGCAAGTGTGGGGAAGGAATAGGATTGGAGGAGTGATAGAGGACCTCGAATTTCAATACAAGCAACTTTGCTCAAAGCTGATTAGTTGTTAGTTTGGAGTAAATGAGTGTTTCAGAGGGGAGAGTGGACATACATTCAGAATCCTGCTTTAGAAACCTTTAGATCAGCCTGGGAGCAAGGTGGTCTGGCCAGATGCAGGACAACTCATCAGAAGTGTTAAGGTGAGAAGCAGCTGACTTAGAGTGGAACAGGTTGAAAGGCACAGACAGAAGGCATAGAGAGAAGATAGCATCTGTTGAGCCCCCACCATTTGACTAAGTGAAAACAAAATCAAACCAGCAGAAGCTCAGATGAGGCTAGATGTTGAGTCCCTGGGGCTAGGCCGATGGAGAAGTCTTTAATAGACTAAGGTAAGACACAGCGTGTTGGGTGTCCCAAGGGCATCAAGAGTGTGGGGCTTGCCCCCATGATGCCACCACAGACACCTGCTAGGCAAAAGCATTGGGGTGTATCTCCATACACAGGCGTCATTCCTGAGTGGACTGTCCCTGCGTCTTGTGTGATTGGTGAATTACTCTAGAAACTCCTGTTGCGGCTTATCAAACATTTGTTGAATTGCTATGAACGTCGTCCTAAGCAGAAGGAAGTATGTAGGCAAGTGGAGAAATGAACACACGAAATGATAATTTGGGCAAAATCAGCATGCCCAGGAACCCCGGGTGAGAGGGACAAGGGAGCAGGACACAAAGGTGGGGTGCATGGAAGACCCCTTCCACCTATGCATTTATGGGTTCATTCAGAAAGCCTTTGTTAGGCACCAGCTGTGTGCCAGGCTCTCAGCAATGTGTCTGATGAACTTGCTTCAAAGATCTGCTTCTCCTACCTGTACTAAGGAGACATGGAATGTTTCCATGGGCCCCTCTGCAGTCAGTCAGGTGTTCCTGGAAGATTCTTGCTGATGTCAACAGTCCAGTCCCTTTCTTGGCATTGCCGAAGCAGAGAAACTTATTAATCCTTTGAGGATAAAACACGTTTCAACATCCCTCTCTAGCTGGCTAGACAGAACAGTGATTCCACCAGGTTGAATAGAGTCCATGGTGAATTCAAGTCTTGGCAGGCACAGTGGAGAGGAACAGATATCTTTTTAAATGTAAATGACAGTAATTTTCAGCTCCCATTTTTGTCCCCAAAAGGAATGTGAATTTATTTTCTGTTTAAGTTTGAACCACAGAATATAAGTGGGCCCAGCCTTTTCAACTAGGGGAGTGAATTAAATAGCCAAGATACAAAGCCCTGAGGTTTAATCTCTGTTAATAGATTTCAGGAAAACAGAGACGATTTTCTTAAACAGCACGGCTATTTTTTCATTGAAATATATATAGCTGCGATTGGGCCAGAGTATGATAGGAAGTAAGATATACTCCTTTTAATATTCTCTGTAATAACGTGAAACAGCGCTGACCCTACACACATCTTCCCCAACACACAGTGGGTCCCCAGTGCCCCAGTGATAGGACACTATTACTGCCTCCTTTGCCCAGGAGTCAGGGAGAAGAGAAGACGAAAGAGAGAACTCTTGCAGGCTCCAGGGAGGAACATGTTCTTTTAGAGTGCACAATTTCTAAAGAAATACTGTACCACCGTCACCCTTCCTTGTCACGGAGGACTTGACAATGAAGTTGCACAACGCAGAAGCAGACGCTAAAATGCACCTGACCACTTGGCCTCCATTCTGGAAGCACCTAATTACCTCCTACAACAGACTTATTATGAGCTGAAGAATTCTTGCCACTTAAAGCATATTCACTGAATCATGGCTTGAAAGGCTTTCTACAGCTTTCTCTAGAAGAGAAGAGGGCAGGTTTTCATTTATCCAAAGATTTAGGACAAAAGCCCAACAATAAGAAATGAACAATATTTGTGGAGAACCCACCATGAGAAGGCTTTCTCCATTCTTATTTAATCCTTACGGAAGCTCTGGAAGAAGGTATGATCATGCTCATTTTCTCAACAGTGTTACTGAGCGGTCATACACTTCCCAAGTGGCAGAGTTGGAATCCGAAATCAACACTCTCTGAAAATTTATGTTTCCTCCCCACCACCAAGCAACCTCCAGCTGCAAGCTCCCTGTTGGAAGGAAAAAAAGAAAAACAAGTATAGTGTCTGCCAAACTGACAAATACTGAGTTTGTTTACAAAGTCGGTCTCAGAGCTTTCTCTATGCATTAGCAAGGAGGCAGGGCTCCCTGCTTTGCTAAGATCCAAACCCCTGTGCGTTTCACCCTCCACATGCATCAAAACAAGCCAGTTAGTCCCAGGAATTTAACAAAGGGTAAATGTTTCTTGTAGCTCTGGAAATACCTAAAAAGACCTCTAAAATCATCTTTTCAAATCAACAAACTTTGAATTAGAAAGAAGGAGATTATTGGGTTTGAGGTTTTGAAATAGCAAACCTTGAACAAATAACATCTCTCATTCTCAGTTATCTTTTTTTTTTTAATGTGAAATAAGGGGAGTTATTGGAGGGGGTAGATTCCTAATAGGTATAGAGCACTCTCTCCACTCCCAGGGTGGGGAGTTGTTAATGGTAGTAGGAATCATTACAGTTGTCTTACTGGAGAACTACTCTCCCATTGGTCTGTGGAGAGCCAGTTTCTTATAGGGACTACTTGGGTTTTTATTTGGTCCAACGGAGAGACAAACATACAAGGATGAGTGGCCAGGTGTGAAAATTAGTCTTTAGGGTGTGACTCCCTTCTGTGACTAATCAGGTGAGTTCCAGAATGGCAGAGGCCTCTAATAAAAAAAAGATCCAATCCCTTCTTTGGCTCTAAGCATTCTCTGCGAACCTGGAATTGAGGGCCTGCTAGTTAGAGCTCCCCATTGGAAAAGAATCGTAAGTCAATAGAAAAATGGGTTTGTTGGCAAAGAGAGCCAATGTTTTCTCTTTTCAGAAATATAAAAGAAATATTGAGATGGTTACCCTTAAGAAACTCACCCCAGAGTTTGTGCTAAAAGTATCACCTTTAATCTTCCATCTAACCTGAACAAGGTAGCAAAAGTTGTGGCCACATAGGGAGGCTAAGCCTTTGCAAAATAGTCACACACCTCATTTGTGAAGAGTTTACCTTAACCATGACCAAGGAAGTCGTATGAACTCCATTCTAAAGATATAGACACTGAGGCACTAAAGGTCAAGTGCCTTGTTCAGCTCCGTAAGTTAAAAGTTCTTTCATCTGTACCACAAATGCCCTCCCAAATACGGAGTATAACGTGAAAAATTGGTAGGCACTTTCCTTTCTGATTTCTGACTGTTTAAAGGCTTTTTCTTGCTCTTTCCAGGTCATTGTCACCTGGTAGTGGCACTTGACCGTAGGCAGGATAAAATTGAGATCAGTAACACGTAGGGGGTGCACACTTGGAAGACAACTGAATATTATAAAAATTCTCAGGTACAAGTACATGAAAAAGTTACACACTGGCATTTTAGAGGGATGTTTGGGGTTAATCAAGTATCTATACTTCCATTATATTGTAGAATTCTTTTTGATGTGCTTAAAACATGACCTGATTTGTGTAGAACTTGAGTTTGCAACCGGGAGCCCAGGAGCTTTTGGAGCAAGGGACACCCATGCTGTCCATTTCCTTTCCTTAGCAAAGTGCTAGCCAGAGGTGTCCTCTGTGGTCTTGGCTGCCTGTTCCCCAGTGATAAGTGTCTCAGGCAAAGTGAAGTGACCTCAAGAAAGATTGGAAGAGGCGGGAGAGGAGCGTTTGGGAGCGCTAATCGTGATATAATTAAATCCTAGAATGGTGAATGGATTTGCATTGTCCCACTGCCACAGGGACAGGCCACATTAGTCCCATTTATCCCCAGATCTATCCATAATTAAAGCTGGCTCCAGATCACCATTTATTTTACCTAAATAATGTGGAGTGTGGTTGAGTTTCTATTATGTGGTTGCCATGGCAGTTTCTCCGATTGGCTCTTTCTAGGTGAAATGGAGAAAAGCATTTGTTGCGGGGCAGAAAGAAAACACACAGGGTTGGTGAGGAAGGGTCTCCAACACCTGGCCAGCCTTTGGGCCAGAGTGCCCAGGAATAGGAGTCGCCGTTCAGCAGGACCACACCCTGACGGGGCAGCTGGAAAGAAGGGAGCAGCTTTCGTGGCATTTTGAGCTTGGACTTATTTATTAAATCAAGCTGCTAGGGAAGTTTAATGAGGTTTCAACTAGAAGCCTTCTCCGGGGGGCTTCTCTTTGGGATAACAGACTGTGGAGCTGGAGAATTACAAGGAGAAGTGCTGAGGTGCCTGGGCCGGGGGACTGGGAGCTCCGCCAACCTCATTAGCACTGATGGGGTAGCACAGTCCCTGCTCACCCTGTCCAGCCCTGCCGTTCAAACCACAGAAAGGCTGCTTCCTTCATTAAGCCTGCCCTCTCTCGGGCAGCCCTGTGAGGCCACTGAGGATGGAGGCGCTGCCATGGCTACGGTGCAGCTGTTCTCATCCTCGGGATCGTGGGTGGACTTGAGGGATCTACAAAACCCCAGAAATGCATGTTTGATTTCTGGGCTAAGGATCTACATCTCATCACGTTCTCAGAGGGATCTTCCTTAGTAGTAAGAAATGAAAATTAGATGCTATAGGACTGACATAGGGTACGCTCCTGATAGCTTGTGCTGTCCACTAGAGTTGTCCCCAGCTCGTTCTAGAGATCACATTCTTCTGAAGTATCTCACTGAAGATGGGTTGCACCATATCCTGGCCCAATTAATTTGAATTCATGACTGATCTGTACTATGGGAGGACAACAGATGAGACTTTCTATCTGCCCCAGAGTCACCTGGGAACACTGTGTGTTATGAATGCTGGCGGACCATGGCCAGCTGCACACCAGATGCTCCTCTTCCATTGGTCTGGAATGGGACGCCCTGGATGACTGAGGTGTAGCCAGGACCAATAACCCTTGAGCCCAGGGATAACAGCAGACAGACAAACACAGAGCAGGGGGCTGATAATTCATCTGCCACTTTTGGTAGCTGATTGTAGGTGCCAGAAGTGCTCTATTGTGAAGGTTTAAAAAGTGGCTCTTAGCTTAGAGTAAAAAATATTCTCATTCAGTGGTAATGTCTAGGGGACAGGAAGTTGTCAGCGTGTGTGCACACTGACACCTCCTCAGAATGGAGGTGCTACAGTGCCTCCAATCCTGGTGTTTTTATCCTGATGATCGTGGGTGGACGTCAGGGATCTACAAACCGCCTGCAATGTGTTTGGCATTGTGGGTAGGTGTATTTTTCTGAGCTAAGTATCTACATCTCATCAAATTCTCAGATACTTTCTGTTTTAAAGCACTTGTGCTTACATGTGGGTGGGTGCACTTTCCTTTCTGATCCTCCACTCAAGCCCATGCACCCCCAAGGCCCCCTGCAAGAGGACAGTGCATGTGGGGCAGTGCCTCTTTGCAGCTCCCTCTATGAGAGTGCTCTTCTTTAACTGACACTAGAAATGTTTTCCTTTAGGGAAGATTGTCTCGTTCTTATCAAGCTCTGAGCAGATGATGATAATAGCAGAGGTCACTTTTGTGTTTACTCTGTACCACGTACGGTACACACTGTCATAGATGCTTTTCACGTGTTAGTCTTCACAATAGTCCAGTGTTATCATCATCCTCCCTTTCGCAGATGAGAGAACGAAGGCTGGCCAGCTTAAATAACTTGTATGGGTTGCTATGCAAGTGAGGGGCAGAGCTGGGATTTGAACTCACGCAGTTTGCCTCTTGAGCATGTCTTTGACCACTGTGCTAGAGAGCTACAGAGCCAGGTGCACTCTCACAAGAGAGATGCTCAAAGACAGGAACGGGTGGCGGGGGTAGCGGGCGGCGGGGGTGGGGGGCGTAACCGCTGCATAAAACCAGCCAGCAGAGCCCGCACCTTGACGCTGTTTTCCTTCTGACAGGTTTCATTCCACCACCCCTCATCTTCGGGGCCGGTATCGACTCCACCTGCTTGTTCTGGAGCACGTTCTGTGGGGAGCAAGGCGCCTGCGTCCTCTACGACAACGTGGTCTACAGATACCTGTATGTGAGCATTGCCATCGCGCTCAAGTCCTTCGCCTTCATCCTCTACACCACCACGTGGCAGTGCCTGAGGAAAAACTATAAACGCTACATCAAAAACCACGAGGGCGGGCTGAGCACCAGTGAGTTCTTTGCCTCTACTCTGACCGTAGACAATCTGGGGAGGGACCCTGTGCCTGCAAACCAGACCCATAGGACAAAGTTTATCTATAACCTGGAAGACCATGAGTGGTGTGAAAACATGGAGTCCGTTTTATAGTGACTAAAGGAGGGCTGAACTCTGTATTAGTAATCAAAGGGTCATTTTTCTTACAAAAGAAAAAAATGTTTCCAAAAAAAAAAAAACTACCAAAACTGAACACACACACTCTCTCTCTCTCACATACACACACACACATACACACTCACACACACACCCTTTGTCCTATCAGAGCCAGACAGGATTCAGACTGAGGAGAGAATGGGATGTGTCTGACGTGCAGTAGGCCCTGGAGGACACTCGCTGGGCTGCAGAGTCTACTTGGAAGGCACCTCATGGTTTTCAGGATCCTGACAGCTGCAAGCAACAGGCACTGCCAAATTCAGGGAACAGTGGTGACCACCTTGGAGGATGGACATTTATGGATATACATACACATACAAAACAAACATTTTTTTTTAAAGTCTACTAAAGGAAAAAAAAAAAAAAGTTGAGAACATTGCCAGATTGAGCACTAGTGACACACCCCCTGCCACCTTTTCCCTCCGTGTGGGGGTGGGGAGGCACAAAAAGCAGAGGGGTAGAAACCCCGCTCTAACTTTTGCAATATGGGTCACTGTGTAGACAACTCACCCAGTCTGCATGTAGTTCAAGGCCCCAGAGTTTTCTCAGCGATGCTAATGGGTGATCCATGCTGGAGTCTGTCACTGGCACCTCTCACCAGCTCCATTTCCATGTTCAAGACTGAGGGCCCAAGGGGGGCGGCCGGGTGAGGAGCCAGCACCTCCCCTTCCCCTGGCAGCACCTCCCAGGGGCGGGCGTCTACCTTCCCCCAGCCCCGCAGAGTGACCTCAGGAAGCAGTGGGCCTCACCTGGCCATGACTGACCCGGCTCAGAGCCGGTGAGACCCAACACAGTCCAAGTCATTTGCTTACATTTGCCAAACATTTTGCCATTTTTAAAAATACAATGCATATGAATTTCAAACCGTTGTGTGTATAATCCTCTAATACTATTTTTAACTACTTCTAAAATCTGTGTTAACTCTTCAGTCACTAACACAGTTCTACAGGCCGGATTCATTATGCTGGTTGCTTTTCCTCTCCTCCTTTTTTCAATGCACCAAAAATATAATGTGATTCAAGGGATGCAGTTAATCTATTGTAATTTTTATCATTTTATCCTCATTTGGATATTCTGCACAAGCAAAAATATACAATGTGTTACAAGAAGGAAAAAAAAATACTTCAAAAAGAGTGTCTTTGCAGCCTGCCTTTAAAAGAATCCCATTGGAGACAACAGGGAATAATGTGATGAATTGCAAATTTGCCTTCCAGCTTTATTCCCCCTGATTCAGTGATCACTGTCATGGGAGGCCCTTTCATATTCATCCTTGACATTCCAAAAGGCGTTCTTTTCAGCCTGTGGAGGAGACAGTGTCAGCTATGGGTTTGTGCGACGGGCATGATCCTTCTGGGGATAGGAAAGAGAGAAGGACCATTCCCTAACGCAAGCTGTTGAGCAGTCTGTGGTGTCTGTGATAATGTATGGGCCCACAAGCTCCTGGAAGCTAGTGCGTGTCCAAGGCATGAAAATGCCAACAATGATTTCAGAGTTAATTTTGAACTAAGGCCTTTGTATGTGCTTTGAAAGTGGTTGAACTCAACCAGTTAGAGAATGAACCTGTCACTGTTTAGAATCCCCTGGGGAAACCTCTTGTAACCTAGAGACTCCATGAGGGGACAGAGCTCAGGTGAGTTAACACAGGCATGCATACGTAAGATGCACAGCAGAGGGCCCGGTTCGCTTATCCTTCAGACTTCCTCAATGACTTTTTTTCATGCCACATTTGTGGCCCTAGAAAAGATCTCAAAGGTGGATTGGTTGGTTTGCTTTTTCCCCTCCGACCTGTATTTTAAGAATCAGGGAATAAAAGGCAGGCAGGTACCAGGCTAAATTTTTAACACACATTGTAAAAGGGGTAGTTTGAGTAACAGCCCAAATCTAGAGAAAGCACAGAGCAAGGGTGACCATAAGAAACTGTCCCAGTGCAGGGCCACTGTGGTCAGCTCCCTGGGACAGGATGCTCCGAAATAGTCCCTTCATCTATCTACTGACTGTTAGTCTGTCCTCGTTCATGAAAGTGGTGGGGCTCATCAGTGTGTTCGCTAGTAAAGGAGGGATGGTTCTCCACCAACTCATAAAATATGTGTGCTCTGTTGTTCCTAAGGCTTTGAAAACATTCTGTACAGGTTTGGCTTAGTTTTGTTTTGAAAATGTATTGCTAATAGGTCACTGCCCTCTTATAGTTTATCTCCTGGCCTCCAAACTCAGTATTTACACACTGAGGCTCTAAGACCTACTGTTTCATGGGACTATTTGTCTTGGGGGGGATAAAAAGTTTTTATAACACTTTGCATTTGGGATTTTTTTCTGTTTTTTTTTTTACCCTAAGATTTCAGGATTAATGAGAAAAGACGTTAGAATGACAAATGAAAACAACTCCAAGGCTGAGTTTTATCAGCAATTGGGTATAAATGTAAAGACCCTGTTATCACAACTGGTTCTGAAGTGTGTTGTGTCATGTTTTAAAGTCTTTTAAAATTTCTCTGATATGCTGCAGCACAGAAAACTCAGTCTAGTTGTCCTTTTCCTTTTGTGTTATAAAGAAAGAACCATTGTACATACAGCACTAAGATCCAGCCTCGTGGCTGTTTGATTTTGAGTGGTATCTTGACTGAAAAGGTTTCCTGGTAAGATTTTCATTGGATTTACAGAAAACAAAAACAGGATGGGATGGAATAAACCTAGAAAGTGAATGTTAGACTTCTTTCTCTTTGCTACATACTCTTCTACCATCTTAGCTGAACATGCCCCAGGATGGATGAAAAGTCTCTTTTTTACTGAAACTTTTGAAAGATCTTTGAGCTTTTTTTCTTTTTAACCAATATTCCCTCATATGAAGTAAACACATTTTGCAAAGGTATCCCTCCTGGACACAGGATTTGCTGGTTGTCTTCAGCTGAGGCTGCATGCTGTCAGGGAAGGCCAACTCTGAGGCTCCAAGGCACCCTGGGACACCACTGTTAAGAAAGCCATAGCATGCCATGGTGACTTTCCTCACAGCCTCCTGTCTGTCTTCTGGGGAGCTTGCTGGTAGAGTTTAACAGGCAAAATAATAAGGGGAAAACCAAGAGCTTCTAAGGAATTGTTTGACAGAGTTGCTAACTTCTGCTGTGCAGGAAGGGCCGTGCTTCTCCACAAAAATCCCCGCTTTTTCACCATCTTACACGGGAATAGTTTACACTAGTGATGATTTTCAAAGTTTGCTTAACTGGTGTCTGTACATCCCAGCCCGATTCTACCTCCCTGTGTCTAGTAACGATTTCAAGGTTCCCCCCCACTCACTCCCACAAGGTTTTTCCCAGCCCTCCTTGTTGGAAAGTCCACAGCCCTGAAATAACCCACTGAAATATCCCACACAAGGACAACCAGCTCATCCCTGGGATGACAGCCACACCACTCTCAAAGAATTTTCTCGAGAAAGAGTCTGGCTAATGGGAGATTCTTCCACACCTTCCAGAAGGGGCCCTTCATTGTGAAAAGCATGTAAAGAAATATGCGTGTATACATACACACTAGCAGGAAGACCCTCTGAGGAAGAGTAGATGTTGGCTCCCTCTGTGCCCGCCAGGCTGGTTTTCTTGCTGCCTGCAGCTGCTTCAGGTCCTGGGAAATAATGGACACTTCTCCACCCAGCTGTGCCCCAGACCTGAGCTGTTTCTTCCAAGCACTGCTCAGGAGTCTCAAAAGCCCTACTCAGCAGTGTTAAGCGGTGAAGTTCAATGTGTAGAAATCAATGCATCAGATCATACAGTCAAGACCAGGACAAGATGAACTTCTGTTGCAGTTTGGTAGAGCAACGCTGTATTTTCTTACTGTTTGTATGTTTGGTCTGGTTTGGTTTAGATGAGGGGAGAAACCCAGGCAAGCAGTTTCTCACTCCAACAGATGAGAATACTTGCTGCCTTGTACTTTTCTTACCTATCTTAATGGCTTAGGAGAAGCATCTGGCAGAAAGCCAGGGAAGTTGCAGACACACAGTAGGGGCTTAACTGCTCTGCTAGGCTAGTGCTGCTGCCCTCTTACTGGCTGTCCCATGTTTCCCTTTAGGGACTGTTTGTCCTTGGGTTAGAATCCAGGTCACATCCCTAAGAGGCGCCAAAGTTTTCTGAGAGTGGGTGCTAGTGAAATTAAATTTGGCCTGAAAAATTGTTCAAGACCCAAATACGTAGCTATCCTTTCTCTACCCTCTCTCTCCTTTCACCTAGCTGCCTCTCCCAGCTCACTCCATATCTTACACTCTGAACAGCTGTAAGGACCTAATCTCTTAGAGCAATTGGCCCTAAATGACAGACTGTGGAACCCAGCCCCCTACGGTATTAATGTTGCTCAAGAGTAAATTGGAAAAACCTCTCACTGGTGGAATATACAAGGAAGGTACTTTTGTTCAGATGCCACTTACGGGCCTTCTTGCCTAGAATAACACATGGAATCCGTACTGACTCTACACAGCCATGCATACCTGCCTCCCCTTCCTCACATTTGTGACCTCAGCAACCCAGGGTGCCTGGTCATCACAGCAGGGCAATATGGGTTATAAAGCCTAAAGTGGGCAATTTAGGAAAGTAGAGATGGTCCTGCCCCTCGGAAAAGTCTGCTGCCATGGAGACAGAGACGAGAGAGCGTATACTCAGGAGGCGTCCATGTGGCAACATGATTTTTATTTGCAGGCTTAGTTTCATTTGATGGTGCATTGTATGAGCTTGAGCTATTCTAAACATGTATGTGCCTCAAAATTTTGACTCTGTGCCAGGCCCTGGATCCAATACAAAGGTGAAAGGGACATAGACCTCTGAGAGCTCATAGTTCAATGTGCTGGGTAGACTGGAACACAAACACAATTGGTAGAATAATATCAAGTCTTGGGTCGGTCTGGGAGTAGGGAGAGCTGATTCATTGGGGGTGAGTTCTGCCTGGTGGCAAGGAAAATCAGGCTCTGGAGAGAGAATGATCAAGAAACTAAATGGTAAGGGAGATGGGGAGAGTCCAGAGAGGGGCAGAAGAGCCCCCCCAAAAAAAGCATGTTCACGGGCTTTTTCTGTAAAGGGTCAAGTAGTGAATGTTTTAGGTTTTGTGGGCCATAGTCACAGCTGCTCTTACAGCATGAGATCAGCCATAGACCATCAGTAACCAATGAAAGTGCTGTGTTTCTTTAAAGACAGTTGGTGGCTGGATATTGGCAATGGAAAGCCAGGTGGGCTGATCTGTGTTCTGTGAGATCTAAGGCAGCATCACATGCTTGTGGGGTGCTCACTGCTAAGTGTGTGGGGGAGACAAGTGCCAACCCCTAAGCATGTGTCGGAAGGGACCTGGAGCTAAACACTCCTGTGAGATCCTAATTCATATCTCTCCTTTACTGTCAAGGTTTAAAATAGAAGGCAACATTATTTTTCCCTTGTGTCATGTGGAGAATTTGAACTGTGCACTCTACAGTTCTTCCGTCTCTGAGACTCACAATTTAACTAGAGTGACCACCCAGTGGGCACACGAGAGAGAAATGTAGGAACTAGAAAAAAGTGAATCCAGATACTGAGTAGTATTAAAATATCTCAGACCCCTTTCTTCTGCCAACACAAAGCGTTGGCCCTCTGAAGCTAACAGATGTGCTGGGTGGAAAAATTGGTAAGCACTAATAATGGCTGCTAATGATAATAGTAACTACTGTTTATCAAGCACTTCCCATGAACCAACTACTAGGCTGAGCTTATTACAGTATTACATAATGTCAGCAACAGCCCTGTGAGATCGGAACTGTTAGCTTCATTTTAGAGGGGAGGAAAATAAGTCTTGGAAAGCTGCCAAATTGGCTCGCGTTCACAAAGCAGAGCTGGGATTCAAACCCAGGTCTGTGAATCCAAAGCCCATGTCCTTAGTCATTATAGGTACTATCTCCCTACTGGGCAAGACATGAGGGACCCCGCCCCACTTTCAGAGACTGCCTCATCAGAAAGACTCTAGCCCAAAGGTACTATGGGACCCCACACTCACATGCCTCTGATAGCACCACTAGGACACAGTGGCTGTATCTAGGGCCATCCATTCTTCCTATGTCATTCCTGATCTTATGCCCTGACCCCAGTTATGCATTGACATAAGGTGTCCTAGCAGAAATGGACAAGAGGAAGCAGGAGATTCCTCCTCTAATGCATTCTGAAATTCACTGCCAAAGAATGCCAACAAGGCACTCTCCTCATTTGAACTGTGTACTCTACAGTTCTTCCATCTCTGAGACCCACAGAGATGAGTCTTGGAAAAGGGAGCCAAGAGGTGAGAACCTCTGCTGGGCATCGACTCCAGTGGGGAGACCCCCAGAGAACGCATGCCTGGCTCCACTGTGGTTCACACCATCACCCTAGGGAGCTCAGCTCCGGCCCAGGGACTTCAGACACACTGAAGCTGGTCACTGGTTGGATTTGTCTTACTCTGTTCTCAGATTCCAGGCTTTTTGGAACAGAATCTCTAGGCAGTTCTATTTTTGTAATAATGACTTAGGTCAATGATCAAGAGTTGATTTATCAGACATTTTGAATATTTTTCCATAGGTAGAAGTGATGATGTTCCTTTGCTATGAGCAACATAGCACATTTTCTGGAAGTTTAACTTTCTATAGACTGAGATTTTTGCCAGCCCATTGATATTTTTCTTAAATTCATGCTAACTTAATAGAAAATGACTCTCATGGAGACATGCTTGGCACGACTATCTGATTTTATAATCTGAGGCCATAAAATGAAGTAGGCAATGTAGGAAGCTTCATTACCAGAGGAACCCCACTGAACAGAAATTGTGCTCTACTCCACACTGTTAGGGAGGGCGGGGCTGGGACTGGGACACTTATGTTAAGAGCCACCCACTCGCCAGGTGCCACACATGCGTGCCACCAGGTATTACTTCCAGCAGCCTGCTCATGCCAGCCCTGTGAGGTGAGTATAATTTATTTTCCACTTTACAGGTAGGAAAACTAAAGCTCAGCAAATCCAACATTCCCAAGGTCACATAGCTAGTTAGAAAATCACTGGGAGCACATGACAGATCTGACTTCCAAACCAGAGCCCTTTCTACCCCCGCACGGCCCCCACAGTGGCAATGTGGATCTTAGGAACCTCCACGAAGCCGACAGAGCAGCCGCCACTGGGAAACCTCAGGCGGGAATTTATAATCAGAAAAGGGAGCCAAGAGGTGAGAGGCGGAGGTGAGAACCTCTGCAGAATTTTGCTTATGGGCGCTGGAATCTAAAATGAGGAAAATGATGTTTCACTTCAATAATTAAATAGTGGATGTCTTTCAAAACACCACTCCTCCCTTCCTCAACCTTAGCTACATCAGCAGATGTTCCCTGGCCACCCATCAGTCTCTGTCTTACTCTGTTAACCAATCCCAGCTCTCTCACTTCTGTCCTACCTTCTCCAACTCCCCACCCCCAACACGTCCAAGCTCAACCCCCCCAAACCATGAGAACTAGAGCCTCCCAAAAGTTGGGTAAGGATGCACCCAATTGCCCAGAACCCACATCTTAGCTTCAAGATCATGAGGGAAGGAGTGACGTTTCTACACGTTTTTTGGTAGAGACAGGGTCACTGTTGCTCAGGCTAGCCTTGAACTGGCCTCAAGCAATTCTCCCACCTCGGCCTCCCAAAGTGGTGGGATTACAGGCATGAGCCACTGTGCCTGGCATAGGAGTGGCATTTCCAAACTGTCATCTTATGTACCACCAGGTCAAAGGCTAAAGAGGACAAATAACTGGACAGAGACTTCTCTGGCCCCGCTGCACCTGTCAGTGAGCAGGAAGGCTGCGTGTGACAGTCAGTGAGGCCTGCTCGGCTTGTGAATCCTCACAGGGACTGGTTGGGCTTTTAATACCTTTTAAATGAAGCCACAGCATCTATTTTGGAAGTGTGGCATCGGGTAAAAGCCTGCTCCCATGAGGAAATTGTTTTGCTTCTCATGCGGTGAATATCTGTGGCTGAATGAGAAAGAAACCATCCCAGATGCCAGAGGAGAAAGCAGGAAGCTGTGATGCCAGGTGGTTTTCTCTGATGCTCAGTCCCCTCCTTCAATAGATACGTTCAGTGACTGAGTCCTAGGACACAGGTCTGTCACTGGTGAGTTACATGAGAGTAGGATAAATGACTAGGACACGTCGTATTTATACCCAACATCCACCAGGGTGTCGGCATGGACATAGATGAATACACCCCTAGGAAAGATGTGGCCTTCGGAAAGGTCTCTGGGCTTGGATTGGTCCCTTGGGGTTACGTGGCGTGCACCCCAGCACGGTATTGCTTCAGCTGCCTCCGCTTGCCCACTCCCCTGGAAAGCCCTGATGCTATTACATAAGCCTGATGAAAAGTAGGAAAAGCAGAAAAGACCGATCTCTTTTTTTCCTCTTGGCTCTTCTTCCCTCCTCCCCCTTTAGGCACAGAGTACCAAGACATTGAGACTGAGAAAACCTGCCCCGAGTCACATTCACCTTCAGAAGACTCCTTTGTGAGAAGCTGAGGGCCTGGCCCTCTTCCACCTCCTGCAGAGAGCAGCCCACCACCCACAGACCTCGCGGGCCTGACTTAGCGTGCTCTTCCCTGCCCAAGAACCCAGGGGTCCCAGTGTGGATCATCCAGCCAGTGTGTGGTCCTTTGAGGCCCCCAGTGCAGGCCTGTGATGAGGACCGAGGAGGTGATTCACGATCAGGAGTCCTTGAGACAGCCCTCACAGTAGGCGTTCTTTCCTGGGTCGCTAAAGAGTAATGTCGACCTGGTACGCAAACTCCCTTCCGGCCGTCCCTCCTCTGGCTCCCGTGGGGCTGGCTTGCTGATATGCTTTAGAAACCCCCCCTCTCAGGAATGCTTCTGTGACCGAGGTCCCCAGCAGTTCTAAGGAAATTGGCCCGGGGGGTCAAAATCGCTCTGTTTCACAGAATGGAGGGGGTAAAAAAGCACATGCTCAATAGATTTTGAGTGTGGTATTCTGTATTTTTGCAGCTTCTATTTTCCAGATGAGCAGTTTAGAACTATGTGATGTAAAGTACATACTGTACGTTTGCTGAAAATTATATTAAAAGCACTATTTTAATTCGTACTCTGTCTCTTGCTGTAATCTCTGTTATTTTTCTCCCTCGGGCCTTTGGGTAGAACGATCCTAAAAGATCCTTCTGGAGAATGTTGCTGGTTATCTGCTCAGTATTTATGGGCTCGGAGATGTTCAAAAGAGCAAGGGCTTTCCGGCCAAAATGACCCGGGTTCAAATCCCCAGCCCAGCACTTGCTCCTGGTGTGATGTTAATGAAGTGACTTGACTCCCCTGAGCCACAGTTTCATCATCGGAAACATGGGAGTATTAACACCTGCTTTCTACCTCTGTGATAAGACCTAAATTAGGTCCTGCATGAAGGCTCAGAACACAGTGTGCGGAAATGGTCATGTTTGTTACTGTCCCCTCTCTGGCTGGAAGTGGATGCATTATAGCACTGACTCAGCTCCACCCTGTGCTCTGGTGGTCCTGTGCTGCTGGCGGAGCCTGATTTTCCCCTCGGACTCTCCCACTGTCTGAAAGAGCCCTGGGAGAGCAGGCAATGGCTTCACATCGGGAGCTGCCCACTGCCTAGGAAAGTACAGGACACTCAGTGGACGCTCGACCTGCAAGTGAATGAATGAATAAGCAGCCGCAGGCCTTCAGCCTGTGGGGCTTTGGCTTCATTCCCACACCTCAGCAGAAGTCACAGCATTTGCCTCCCTTTCTCTAGGTCTAGAGACCTTCCCACAAGCCTCACTCCATGAATGGAGCTCCAGCGGCCTTCCCATGCCTTCCCATGCCTTCACTTGCAATCACCTCCTTATTAGTACCCTGGCAGGTCTCCCTCATCTGGACAGGCTGGTCGGGTTCATTCCTGCCACTGGCATGCATCACAGAGTCCCAGCTCCAAGGGTGGAGGCTTGCCAAAATTCAGTCCATGCTTTGTCCTTTTGGGCAAAAACCTAGGATTGCTCTGCTCCTCTGATGCGGCTGGCACAGTAATCAACCCACTTTCTTCATACTCCCTTCCACCCTGGATCTTGCCCTCTGCAGCCTCATCGTCCATTGCCATTGAGTTCACCGGAATTCAGAGCTTGTTAAAGCTAGATTTAGAAGACCGTACCACCTCAGCTGTGAGCTGTCTTTATACTCTAGGGCTTGAGGGCGTCAGGAAAGAGCGTGCTTGACCTTCATCAAGGCCTGATTACAGAGCCATTGGAGCCTTAGGGGATCTTTTTTAGCCTGGCCCTATTATTTATGTGATTGTTTATTTTTTGCAAAGCAACGTGATTTATTCTCTCTGGCATAAAAATCCCAAGAAAATGCAATTTCAACACTCTCTGTCCTGATGTGAAAAGATGCTGAAGCTGCTGAAAAAGTGGTTAGTAGTTCCTCTCGGGAGCTGGGCTTCGTTTGCACTGAAAATGCAGATGGAGGCAGAGGAGGAAGCAGGGAAGGGTTATTGCTTCAGGCATCGGTGTGTTCAGTCCCACGGTTCACATTTGTTTTTATCTACAGTCCAATCTTTTCCCTTGCTACCTTTTCCCCAATAAAGGTGGTCAACTTTAGGAAAACTCACTCTCGCTCCATTTTCATCTCTTATTTCTTATTTGGAGTCAAGAGATTCATCTTTCAGCAGTTAAATGGACCCTTGAGAAATCTGTTCACACAGGTTGTTCAACTCAGGGAGCATAGACGGTTTAGATAAGACCACAGATGTCATCTCTTCCCAGTGTCCTAACAGGGCCTTTACTCTATACACAGATGGTTCATTGGGAAGGGTTGGTCATGTACCCAAGCATTTGGTTCAACCAAAATAAAGTAAAAGTAAAATCCTAACGTGGATTCAGAACCACTCACACGTCTACTTTACAAAGAGTCTGCCTTCCTCTTCCTCCTCCTCCCCTTCCATAGTATCTCCAATTGTGACATATATACTAAACATGTATTTATGGGATCCCCAAAGGAGGGCATTTCAGATCTTCCGGAATCCTGCTTTTCTGTTCCTCATGAGAGAATTAAGGGGTGAAATAAAGACAACAATTAAGGTGGAACACAAAGGCAGGGGGACAGGCACATGAATTTATTTGACCAGCAGTATAGCAAACAGCCCCAGGGGCTGAAACTCAATATGACAGGTGCCCCAGCCTCCTTTGTCGAGGGAACAGTTTCCTAGGAGGCTTCTCCTCATTACATACCACTGAGAGCTTCACAATGCACAGCTGTGACTAAAACATCTTCTCAATGACAGCGAAGCGGAAAGCAAAGCCACCGTCCCCGGACCTCACCACCACCAGTTCAGCAGCTGACTCCTTCTCACTTCGGATGATTAACTCACCCTCCACCCTCCACTTCAAGTTCTTTGGGGAATTAGTCTGTGTTGAGGTAACTCTGTTTTCATAGGAAAATCAGTGCTTGACATAGATTTAAAAGAAAGAAAATGAGTTTCTTACATTGTATCTACGACCATCGTTTTCTAGCTCTTCGTGTTTTATGCAAATGATGAGACGTGACAATGCAAAACATTCGAATGCAATACGAAACATTCCCCTTAAACAGAGCACTGCGGAGAAGAGTTACTTTCATCTCAGTTGTTCTCGGTTGTGACTGTGAATGTGACTCTTGAAGGTTCATCTCACCGTCAGCCATTTTCTCAGATTGTGTCAACAGGCTCACCCCGACAAAGTCACTGAGGCCGCTCCAGGGGAGGAGTGGACCAGAGCCAAGACTCATGCTGCAGTGAGGAGGGGACTCGGTGGACATTCAAAGGCCCTCACTCTGACTTGCCCCCCGCCCCCGCTTTGTAGTGTCCCATGCTGCCTGGGAACACGGACTCTGGTGAAGATGGTTCATGACATATGATAAGCTTGTATGGACAGGACTTGGTGAGGCCATCTGACCAAGTGGGCACACTCTATAACTGGGAGCAGAGGTGAGCAGGATGGCTTAGTGGGAAGAGCAGGTGACAGAGGTGCATCTGGGTTCAGCTGCTGACTGGCCTGGCTGGGTTAGCAAGGTTTCACTCTCATCTTAGTCTCCACGTGGCATTGAAATGGGAAGGTTACATCCTGCTTGGCAGAGATATTAAGAGAATTGGATGTATGTGTACGGCCCAGTTTCTGGCCCTGATGGGACTCCGGAACTAATGAATCTCATTGAGAAGTCTCATATCTGCCCATAGAAATACAAAAACAGCTTCTATTCACCAATGTTCGCTACTGCTACGCTCTTTGGAAACCTGTCCTGCTGGGTAGCTACTTCCTTAATGACTTCTTGGTCAATTGGTCAATTTGCTCATTTTTGAGTCATCATCATTTATTAAAACAGCTTTGCCTCGCCTAGGAAGAACCAGTCCTGACCATTTGGGAACTTTGGCCTCATTTTCCATTCAGTTCCCAAGGGCAGGTCAGACCTGTGGCTCTAGGGGTCCGGGGTGGTGGGGGAGTGTCATTCCTCTCTCTTCCTTCCCTTTCCTCTTCCCTGCCCCACCTGGGCTCCAGGTAAACGTGTGGAAACCAAAAAGGGAACTGTCTGTGGCTGAACTTGACATTGCAAAACTACAGAAGGAATATTGGCTGTCGCTGGTCTGATGACAGTAACATAAGGGGTAAGCCCACACACTACAGGGACTTGCAGCCCAAATGCATACCCCCAAACTATACAAGACATTGTTTCTATTCATGATAGCACTCCTCCACTCCAAAGTGGTGACCTCTCACCTCCTTCTTCACAGCCCTTTGTGTGTGCTTAGGGAAGGGGGAGGGGATATGGACTGGGAAGAGGGAGTTGGTAGTGCAAGTTTTTCTAAAAAAGGAGAAATTCAAACTCCTCCCACCCTCACCCCACTATCTTAGAGTAATATCATCAAAAGAGGAAGGCCAAGCCAACAGGGGGTGATGATGAGGGGTGATGCTACCTCAGGGGATGTGTCTCAACTTTTTATCCTGAGCAGCCACGCTCTAACCTTTAGGTTTTAGTTTGATCTTAGGTTTTGCACTTAATTGAAGAGTATTGAGCCAGAGCCTGGTATGGAGCCCTATACCTGCTGAGGCCCTGTGGAGAGATCCAAGGAATCCCTGTACTCAATACATTTGCGAGCTAGATTGAGGGAAAACACGCCTCCATGAAATACAAAAATCCCTGTTAAAACCCTGCATATTCAAGTGCCCTGCTGAGCCACAAGGACCCGAGAGTTATAGAAATTCAGAGAGAAGAGAATCCTTAATACTGTAGGATTAAGCCACATGGGATTAACCATATGAAACATTCTCAAGGAAATGGAGTATCCTAAGGCCACACACACACACATCCCCAACTCTCTCATTTAGGCTCCAGGTATGATGTTTTGCACTGGCCAGAGGAATGGCTTCCTAGGAGAAGGCAAAGCAGTGGTTACAAAAATAGAATTTCCACGGACAAACGCTAAGATGATAATGCACTAGGCACTGGACTAAATTCTTTATAAAGCTGGTTTCTCTTGTCAGGCACACTGCAAACTTGGAATCGTTTTATACCTGCTTGTTAGCCTGGGTCTACTTGCCACTTATAGGGCCACAATTTCCTCATCAGTAATGTGGAAGTCATCCTACCCTCTCTGCAGGAAGACTGAGGTTATGTTGTCTAATTTGCTTAGCACTGTGCTTAGCACCTAGAAAATGTCCAAGAAATATAAGGGCTCTTCTCCCTCTTGAGCACATAGAAAACATATTCCCTCATATTTCCAGATCATCTGACAGTTGAATTTTTAACAGCGCTAACTTGCATGAGTAAATAATTATAACAGCAATTATCACCCTGAGGACAATTATTTGCCATCGCCATTTGCACCCACTGAAATTACATGCACAAGGAGCCGAGTCACCCATTGGCAGATAAACGTAATTAAATTGGAAGAATGACATCCAATGGCTGATTGGATTAATAAAAGAAATTTATTCCCCAGAGATATTTCACAAATGCTTCTCCAAGCTGGATCATATATTTTTTAAAAAGCTTATACTCTGAATTCAAATTATGTATTAATTCTTTTCCAAAAATCAGCATGCCTCCAACCCTTATAAATAACCATGTACTTCTGAGAAGATCAGACTGCAGTGGTTTTGTAAACCGCATACGCAAACAAAATCCACTTGATCTTTGTATAAAAATAGATACAGAAAATCAACATGGCACTCTGTGGTAAAGGCAATTCAGCAATTATTTTAACTGGATAATGTGTTTCCTGGATTGAGAATTTTATTTTGAACAGTGATCAAACACCATGGTATATGTGGTCACTTCACAAATTTAAATAATTCTTTTGCCCTTAAACTCTCCAAGTGTATAATAATTAGATGCAGATTTGGCCCCCAAAATCTTTATGAGTTTATAAACTATCAATTTTCTCATGAATTTCACAACAAAGTAGTAATGATTAGTGGGTCCCAAATTTATGGACACTAAGTGCTAAAGGATTTTTCCTTTTTCCTTTTGGGGATGTCTCAATACTCTCACGGGTCTAAGTTTTCATTTCTAACGCTCTGCCTACTGTTCGTTACTCTGAAAGCCTCCAGATAATTGATATCTGTTAGTTACATGAATTTTTATGCAGCTCTCCACTCACGAGTTTTGGTGGCAGTCCACATTGGCGTCCTTCTTCGGTGCTTGAAATACTTCTGTGAGGTAGAGATAAGAGAGCCTAAAACTTTATTTTACCACCAGAAAAATCCCAAAGAGGAAAGGTGTCTTTCCCTATAGCTCTTGATTCACTTCTCTCACAAAAGAAAATAAAACCATCTGTCCCAAGATGGTTGCCAGAGAGGAGCGCACACCATCAGTGGCCTGGAAGAGCATTTCAATCACTTCCACATTTTCACACATGAAAAATAAATCCTCATACACAGATATCGCAGAAGTAAGAAATGGGTGCATTCAATATTCATGGCACACTGGAAATGTCCCCGGAGTCTAGACCAAGGTTAGCTTGGAGAATTTCAAACTACACTGAAATGTGCCCTTAAAGAAAACTGCATCTATTAATTATCTAACTCGATTAGACTAAAGCTAGAGCATAACCAGAGTGCTACTGTCTCCAACTCTTGAAGAGATCATTTAATGATCTCTTCCATTTACTGAAACTGAAACTTTGGGTATTAGCATGATTCTTATATTGTTTTTCTTCTTTTTAATATAAGGTCTTTCTTTTTAGAGACTAGTGTAGATGGGTCTTGGTCATCAGACTGTAGGTAGTCATGTGCATAAATTAGTCATTGGAGAGTCAATGTTCACCACTTCTCTGCCTATGTGGGCTTAGATTCATGAACATCCCCTTATTTGCACAAATCTGCACATCCTTCTATCTGGAGAATACTGAGTGTACACAAAGTTCTGTTGCTTGAGTACTGATGAATAGAAATGTCCTACCTGCTTAGCTTTTGAATTTCCAAAACAGCAAAATGCAAAGTCGTAGCTGAAGAAAAGGCCGTACTCAGCCCCATTCATTTACAGGTTTTATTATTTCATACTTAGTTGCAATCACACCAACAATGATAATGTTGTCTCATTCGTGATAATACACATTAAGGTAAGCCTAACAGAAATGTGTGGTGTTTATTTTTCCTAAGTTGTAAAACTATCCTCAAAGACAAAAGTAATAACCTGAAAAATAGAGACTATTACCACATTCCCATATTGAATGGCTAAACACTAGAAAAATGTTATCTCCCTCAAGTGAATCCATAATTTTAATGCAATCTATGGAAATTCATGAACTGATTGCAAAATTGAAATATAAGTAAGTGCTCAAGCATAACGATGGCAATTTTTAAAATAAAAATAAAAAAGAACTAAGGGAGGGCCCACTTATATGGATTTTTATTCAACCATACTCACATTGAAAATAAAATATTCTTGGGATACAAAACCTTTGTACAATACGTGGAGGACTGACTTTCTATATGTGGGTTCTACAGAAGAAAACTATAGAACTATGTGCAGATTTTAGTATACATAGGGGCCCTGGAACCATTTTTCCCCTTATACCTAGGGACAACTGTATTCCAAAAGGTACAGCATTCACACAGGGCCAGACACCAGGTCAGAGGCTCAGAATAGCATCCACAGCACACATTCCTAAAGGTGGGACTTAGATTCATTAAAGAGGAACATTTCAGATTGTTGGGAAAACATCGAACTCTTCAATTCAGGGTTTGGGGAGACAATTTGGAAACAAATTTGGTTCATTACTACTTAACACAGTGAAAAAATACAAATTTTACATGCTTACCATAGCTAAAAGTGTTTAAAAAAAAAACTATAAAGATTATTTTAAAAAAATAAAAGAATACATTAATGCTTTGGGGGTTTCTAAAAAGACCCAACATATAAATATCCATTAATAAAAGGATAGTGATGTTTGACCACTTGAAAGTCAAAATATCTGTATAATCTAAAATAGCATGTACAAAAGAAAGCAGGGAGGGAATATTTCAAGTATCTCTAAATGACAAAGCATTACTGTCAGAATATATTTAAAAATCTCTACATAGCAACAAGAACAAGAGAAACAGAGCTACTATGTCACATAACTCCAGGGACAGCCACTCCCATCATCACCTCTGTAAACCTGAAAGAAAAATGACCAAATGAGTAAATCACAAAAGAAGAGCCACAAATATCCTGTAGATCTGCAAACTCACTAGGAAGAATGAAAATTTTTTTGAACAAATAAAGACCATTTGTTTACCTTTTCGTCTTTCACCTAAAATTTTAAATTGATAATAGCTCTTGTTGGGGCACAAGGCAAATTCTGATGTGTAAATGGCTTCAGTCATTCCAGAAAACAATTTGACAGTGTCTACTAAAATTTGAAATGCTTATGCAGTGTGATCCAGAAACTACATTTCATCCATCCTAAATAGAGGGATGGGTGGGGACATTGGAAGGGGGGCGCCATGGCAAGACAGGATTTGGGTCTTCAGCGAACCTTGGTGATTAGGGATTGAGTTTCTGACCAGCCTTCCATCTCCAGCCTCGCGATCTGCACAGAGCATGGCTGGGGACACGGCTTCCCTTCCTTCTACCTGACCTCCCTGTTATAGCCCCCCATTGCCTCCTTTAGTTTAAATCCCACCTATCCTTAACATCCAGCACAAATATTTTAGGGAACCATAGTGCTCTCTAGGATTGGTTCATTAATCTTGAATTTTTGCCAATGGCTCAATACCTTGTCACATAATAATTCCCACGTGACGTCCTACCCATCACCGTTATCAACAAAACGATCACATTAAAGCATTTTCAGTGCTTCAATTGGAAAGCTCTACTGGGGCTCCACAGGCAGAAGCTGGGTTGGGGAGTTAATGTACCAGCAACTGAGCAGTGAGATGGGAGAGTCCACTGGGCTCTATGTCCCCCCACCCCACTGCCCACCCACTCTCACAGCACTTCCACTCTGTGTAAGTGTCTAAGTTTTAGGTCCATATGTTATATTTCCTCTGCTGAGATATATTTTTTACAGATAACATCTGTGTCTTGTTTAATTCTCTATTCCTCAGAATGCTTACGATAACATCCATATAAAATTACATTACATATTCTTAATTGTATATAGATTTCTGTCCAATAACCCATGGCCAGGGGAGGCCTTTACAGAGCCGTTCTAACCATACACACCTTCTATGAGTAACCAAATCTCTGCTGTGTGGGGAAGACCAGACTGGAAAGTGTCTTGTTACATGTGTTCTCCTTATCCCCTTAGCCCAATTCAAATCAGCCACTCCAGATGACTAAAACTTATGTCTAGATAAGAAATGAGAGTTCCCAAGAATTTTCTACAATCAGTAGTGGGTTTTGTTGATTTTCTGACAAATCAGAGGAATAACTGGAGCTCTAGGGGCTAAGTGGCTTATCCAAGGTCACTTGGCTAGTAAGTAACAGAGCTGGAATGAAATGCTAGGTATATCCCTTCCTCCAAGATTTCAGCACTTATCCCCTCCACCACATTACTTCCATATTTGCAGTGAAATCAGGAGTCAGTTTCTCATCTGAGGTCTAAGTGGGTATGGAACTGGATTAGAACCCAGCCCCTGTTTGGGGCTACCAAGAATGCATCCTCCAGTAGGTTGGACCACATGGATCGAGGGAGCCACGTAAGATTTTGCAGCCTCTGGAAAAATGGTGCATATTGTATCACTTCTCAGTCCATGCTTCCAGAAGACAACTGTGGTTTGTACTTTGAGTTAGCATAGAAGAGTAGAGCCCTTACATCATGGAAGATTGTGGCAGCCCAGGTCTGGGGAACCTCTAGGGTTTTCAGTCTTCTCTGAGCTCTGGGATGTGCAATGCACGCTCCTTGACAGATCGGACATTCAACATGGAAATCTTTTGGCTGAGTGACCTACATCTTCTCCTCTGGCAACAACCCAAGGACCTCTCCAAACTCCTTGCAGTTCAGGGACATCCTGAACTTCAAATTGGGAGCCATTTCTGGCTGCAATGTGGGTCCTTTTGCCTCATTGTCCAGTTCCTTGGCTACCCCTTTCCAAGGTCTATATTCTCCCAGGACACTCTGAGGATAGCCTCGATTATTTATGTATTCCCTGAATCTACCCAGTGTGAGCTTGGGCCACTTTTCTCCTAGAAGAACCAGGTCAAGAGTCTTTTTTTTTTCCTGTGACTCTGCTGAGTCCCATTTATAAGGATTAAGGTTATCTCACCTTGAACAGAGCCTGGGAATGCACTGTCCTCCAAAGGTCCCTCCAAAGGTCCCTCCAGACATTGGCAGCGCCTTATGTTAGGTGAACCTGGGCTACCGTACCCTAACCCTACTGTGTTTTCAACTCTCTGTGGGAGGAAGTTTGGGCTTCCCTCTCCGAGAGGTTCTCAAAGCAGACCCCAGAGATTACTCCTTAAATGCACCACCACCCCCTACCAAGGCATAGGAAGCCACAGGAGCACCTGAACAAGAGCAAACCAGGTGCGCTCGGAGGTCTGAGGCAGTTTTCACAAATTAAGCAGGACAATTTCTCATCGTGCCAGATGGCGAGATCGAGTGACCTGCGGTGCAGGGAGCCACTGCTGTTTTTCCTCTCTCACTGCTCTACGATAAAAAATGCAGATTATCCCAGAGGGCAGCTGGAAGTAAAAATAGCAGCTGTTATTTACTGAGGCCCAATTAGGTGTCAGCTACCGACCTAAGTGTTTTACATTTATTCACACAAACCATTTTACGTGTGTAAGGTGGGTATAATTATCTCATTTTTCAGGGAAGGAAAGACATGTAAATTCCCTCCTAAAAATGGGTGGAGCCAGGGCTTAACCCCAGTCTCCCCGACTTCTGTACCCATGAGAGCAGTGTTTGTCCACCTTTTTTATCTCGCAGCACACTTGAACCTGTAGTTAAACTTGACTTCTGTACCCATGAGAGCAGTGTTTGTCCACCTTTTTTATCTCACAGCACACTTGAACCTGTAGTTAAACTTTTATGGCACACTTAAATTATATGGATCAAAAAAGAAGTAAAAAAAAAAAGAATATACTTACTGTGCTTTGAACTTTTTTTTTTTTTGAGGCAGAGTCTTACTTTCTTGCCCCAGTAGAGTGCTATGGTGTCATAGCTCATAGCAACCTCAAACTCTTGGGCGCAAGAGATCCTTTGTCTCAGCCTCCCAAGTAACTGGGACTACAGGAACCTGTCCTAACACCCGGCTATTTTCGTAGACGTGGGGTCTCACTCTTGCTCAGGCTGATCTCCAACTCCTGAGCTCAAACAATCCACCTGCCTCGGCCTCAGAGTGATAGGTTTACAGGTGTGAGCCACTATACCAGGCCTTGCTTTGAACTTCTTTTGAAAATAATTTAATTAATGATCTTTAAATATTTTCACGGCACCCTGGTTGAAAATCACTACTCTAGGGGGTGCTGACTTCTTTCCTAGTCTGGGTAGAATGACTGTTCGTGGTGGTGATGGGAATGGTAGGTTTTGGTTCTTCACAGAAAAGTTTCCATTGCCATGTGCCACCGATGACCAGAGGGCCTGGTCACATCGTCCACTCAAGCCATCATGTCGCTCACTCTCTGTGGGCTCTGTTGGGCATAGGATGATGCTGTTAGTCCCGGGATGCCCATATCATGAAGTGATTGAAGTCTCACAGACTGTGCCAGCCAGGCAGCTACTGGAGGAGCAGGTATCTCCCCTGGTTGGTGGCCTTCCCTGGGGCTTCCGGACACCAGCTTACTTATACTCAGTATCCAAAGGTCAGAAACAGTGGTTGGGGTGAGGGCAATGTGAAGACTAGGAAGTGTCAGTGACACAGCACTAATCAAAAGTAGCCATATTCAGGGAAGCGCCCCTTCAGGGACCGGTGACAGACTTCTCTGGACACAGCCTGCCTAGCTGTGCATTTGTATGTGTGAGGAAAGGAGGAAGCAGTCAGTGGTCACCGTGTCAGCAGGAGTAGGCCTCAGTGCTGACCTATGGGACTTCTGGTGACAGTGACAACGCTCTACATGCTCTGTTCAATATGGCAACCACAAGCCACATGCGGTTTTCAACCATTTAAGATGTGAATAGTGCAACCAAAGAAAGGAATTTTTAATTATATATGAATTTGTTTATATTTAAATTTGGACAGCCACTTGTGGCTACTCTCCTGGCCAGCACAGGCCTAGGAAATCATGCTACTTGAAGACGAAGAGGCTGGAATGTGTGACCCCCTCCTGCAAAGTTTTCTTGCCAAAGGGCTGGAAAGCATCCCTGGGCAAGTCCCAGTTTGGATTCCTCCAGAAATTGCAGCCCTGACTCCTTTTCTCTTCTACTAGGAAAAGGAAACGTCTGGTGCAAGATTGAGAGACCAAAGTGAGGCCATCCCCTGTGGCCCTGGCAGGGGGACTCAGCCACTTGCAAGCTCTCTTTTGGGCCTCAGAGGAATTTCGGCTGCTGTTTATCATTGCCAGGGGCTCTAGGAAACTTATGAGACTGTTATTGATCTCAAAAAAAGGAAAATGCCAAGCAGCCATTTTTCATCTATTTCTCCCATGTCAGGTGGTATCTGCAAAGTGTCCCAGTTCCTCAGGCACCAGCCGACAGGGAGACATAGGCAACAGCTACTCTTGGATTATCTGGCCATCTTGGGGCTCCCATTAAGTTACCCTACTCTGGGAGGACAGGCATGGCTTAGGGCACCTTTTCAAGACTTATACTAATATCTACCCCCACATCCCATCCTCCTGGTTCTCTTTTTTCCCTTCTCACTCCAGAGGATTTTATCTACTAGTGTCTAAAGTGGGGAAACTGATCTGACCAATTTCTGGCGAATTGCCATCCTTCAAGATCTTGCATTTTGATACTCAAGCATTCAAGCTTCTAGAGTTTTCTCTCTGCTTTGCTGGTCTACCAAACCTTTGCTAAGGCAATATATGGCTCACAGGCTAGTTCAAAGGGGAAAAGAATAAAAGGTAAAAAGGGGAATAACTAGAAAAGAAAATGTGTGGGTTAATACTACAGAATATTTCCCTGCCACCAAGTTCATAGAGATTGGGACTCAAAGGTCAGAGAGAGTCTATAGCAAGATTTAGAGAAGATTCTTCTCTATTTCATAGCTGAGAAATATCCACTCACCTTTTCTTACAAGGAAAAAAATGTAGTATTGAAAATTCCTTTAATTATTTTCCCATGCCAGGAATCTGGCCTTGTATTTGACCTGATTTGTAGATAGAGCATGGTCACACTATTTCGCTCAAAGACCCAGCCAGCACCGCAGTCAGCTAGTCTTCACTGAAATCCAAAGTCAGGGCCAAAGTAGCAGAGTTCATCTCTAACTCCCTCTGCCCCAGGTTTACTTTTTACTGCCATTTCTCCCAAGATCAAAAGGAGCCATGGGGAAAATGGGTTTCAGGGGCTGGGGTGCATTACGTAAACAGTGAAACTTTCCTTTCCCAACCCCCTTTGGCTTCCAGGGGCCATTGCTATTTCTGAAGAGTCACACATTAGGCTGGGCGCAGTGGCTCAGGGCTGTAATCCTAGCAAGTTGGGAGGCTAAGCTAGGAAGATTGCTTGATCTCAAGAGTTCGAGACCAGCCTGAGCAAGAGCAAGATCCCATCTCTACTAAAAATAGAAAAACTAGCCAGGCATTGTGGGGGTGGGGGGGGGCTCCTATAGTCCCATCTACACATGAGACTGAGGCAAGTGGACTGTTTGAGCCCAAGAGTTTGAGGTTGCTGTGAGCTACGATGCCACAGCACTCTACCCAGCACTTCAAAGTGAGACTCTGTCTCAAAAAGAATGAGCCACACCCCACAGTAAGGGGAAAGGTACCTCCATGGCTAAAGACTCTGAGAAAACCTCAAATGGAGTGTCACATTCCATTCCCTCTCCCAGAGAAGGAATAATGAATAATCCTGTATGGAAGGTCATCTAGACTAAAGTCAGTAGAAATGGTGGATCCAAATAAGCCTAGAAACCAAAAGCCAAGCAGGGCAACGTTGAGGACGTGTATATACATCGTCCATCCCTTTTGTGGGTGTATAGCTTCTTAGAGAGGGAAAACTACAATGAATCCAGGGGAAGTCAGGAAAATAATCCAGCAGCCATTTCCTGACTATCCACGAGGTTCTGTCCTCAGGAGGCTGAGGTTAAAACACACCTAACTAGAAGGCAGAGCAAAAGGGGGCAAGGCCTTTAAAACAGGCAGATGGGATGGAATCATTGTTAACATACTTTTCGCCATGAGGATTCCATGAAATCTCACACAGCATCCCCAGCAGTTGAAGCATGCCTAACTCTTCCATGCCACTGTCATTGGCTCCTTAACTTCTCTAACTAAAAATTTGCTGTGTACAAGGATCTATAAACTCTTCACTGAGTTGTTGCTCCTTCCTTGCACTTTTAATGGGAATGTCCATTCTGATTCCAGGATGGTGCCACATTCCCAAGGTGAGGAGCGGGTCAGGGCCCACAGGAGCCACTCTTGACTCAATACAATGCAAACTAGTAGAAATTGCTGAGAAAGAGAAAACCCATGTGGGGCAAAGAGAACCACCCACGTGATGGCACGCCTTCTCCACACCATCCTGGGCCTCAAACTCTTCCTGGGTCTTTTCTCACTTATTCCTCCCATCGTCCTGTGAAGTACTGCTGTATCTGTGTGATAGGAGAATGCTTTGGAAATATGAATGATGAATTTATCTTTTCATATTTACTCTCCTTTCTTGGCCCCTTTTCCTTTCCAGTCAGGCAGGCCACTTTGCATTGGTTGCTTCAGGGCTGAGATGTCCAATCAGCCACTGCAAAAACCAAAGCTTTTGACAACAGGAATCACTCAAGATTGAGAATTGTCTTTGAGTTGGAAGTCATTGCCTCCAACTCAAAGCCCTATGCCATCTAGAATGTTCCTCCATCTAGGAAAAGGAGGAATCAGAAAAAAACAATTAGAGACAGCATGGCTCTTGGTCCTACAAGAGTGACCCAATCCCCTGCTTCCTGGGCTGAGACTGAGCAGGTGGAAAAATCTCAGATTCATTTCTGGGATGTGAGAGCAAGAAGGTCTTTGTTTCATTTGCTGAGTAGAATTTCAGGAAGGCAGTTCATCTCCAGAGATAAGATGTCTTAAGCAGTGGTGTGCTGGAGACAGAAAGCTAAAGTTGATTGGAACATTTCTAGAATTTCGTGAGCTTATTGTTAAATCATTGGCAGCTTGGAATTGCTATCCTGGAAGTGTTTACACCCTGGAAACTGGCGAATGCTATGATTCAGGACTCACCCTCCTGACTCTAACCTCCCAGAACTTGCTGTTAAACATTTATCTCACACCACTGGAGGTAGAAGAAGCCTTAGTTGGGTCAAAGAATTATACCTATGTTCTCAAAAAAATGGCTAAGCAAGAGAATGGAAAGCTCCAGAGAGAGGGAACCTCAAGACAGGAGACTGTCTCTGACAAGTGCGTGGATACACAGCAGAGACCCGCTCAGTGGGAGGACAGCGCAGCAGACACTCACATGATATCCATGACCCAATGGGTTTTGAAAATGATGTTTCTGGATGAGGCTCCCAGAACATACATGTAAACCTGGGGGGAAAGGATGAGAGATTTCAGATTATTTGAGAGTATAGTTCTGCCACCATGCAGAACAGGAACTCCAAATACAAATCAAATTCTTATACAAAAATAAAGTTACATATCTTGCAAAACTGAGTTTGTGAAATTTATATCTATTAAAGCTACTTGACAGATGGGAAGCACTATTGGAGGGTTTGCCTCTCCCCAGGGTCTCACAGCGCCTGTCTAGCTCCCTGGTCGGTGATGCTTCCATTGCCTGGGGGGAACCAAACGCTGGGACAGCAGCACTGTGGGTGGGCAAAGTACCACCTCAAGCCGATTTGGGGAGCAGGGGCTAAGTTAAGTACAGCCATAACAATGTGAAAACTCCTTCCCAAGTCCCAACCCAAATGAAGAAGCAGCTCCCAAACCCCTTACCTCCTGCAGGAGTAAATAAATGCTAAACAGGGGGGTGAAAAATCTTTCTTTGAGTTAGTCAGATTTTGCTAAATAATTCAGGAGCTGAGTTTAATGGGAGGTGGGAAGGAAAGAGAGTTTGCCAAGGCCACTGATGGCTCATGTGGGAAGAAGGCCGTGTTCTGTGGGGTCCAAGTACAGGACTATGCAATGGTCTGCTGAGGCCTGAGCATGGTTAGGGGCAGTGCTTGATGAGCCTTGGAAGATGATGGATGAACAGTATTGGCATGAAAGGGCAGCAGTGTCCTAGCTCAGGGACATCACTACTAGAATTCACTGATTCCTCTGCCCCACCTTGACCCCCTGCCTAGCATCCTTCCAACTGCAATGGGAATAGCAATGCTCCGACCAACTCCAGGACAAGGGCCTCAAACAAAGCTCAGGCATCAGCTTGTGAGATCTTCTGAAAGTAAACAAGTGGAAGTGCTCATCCAGGGAAGCCTCTTCTTAGCAACTGCCTCCTTCCATAGCACAGAGAGGGCACCCGGGCCAAGGCCCAGCCAGATGCCAACCTTCCATACCTTGTCTTTTTTCCTCCCATTTCCAGGACCTGGCTGAGCACCCCCCTCCTGTGAAAGCTCAGCCTCCCTGAACTTTGGAAGTAAACTTTGGCATGCAGTTCCTCTAATTAGGATACAGTTCCTTAGCTACACTGCTCAATAAAGTTATTATTATTATTTCTTGAGATGGAGGTTTGCTCTGTTGCCTGGGCTGGAGTGCAGTAGCTCGATCATAACTCACTATAACCTCAACCTCCTGGGCTCAAGTGATCCTCCCACCTCAGCCTCCCGAGTAGCCGGGACAACAGTCATGTGCCACCTGGCCTGGCTAAATTTTTTATTTTTCTTTTTTTGTATAGATGGGGTCTCTCTCTATTGCCCAGGCTTGAACTCCTGACCTCAAGCAATCCTCCTATCTTGGCCTCCCAAAGTGCCAGGATTACAGGTTTGAGCTACCATTCTTGGCCTGATCAGTAAAGTTACCTTCAGAAGGCAAGGCAAGCCAAGAGTGTTTGCACACACCTATAATCCTAGCACTATGGGAGGCTGAGGCAAAGCAGGTGGATTGCTTGAGCTCAGTAGTTTGAGACCAGTCTGAGCAGGAGTGAGACCCTGTCTCTACTAAAAATAGAAAAACTAGCTAGCCATTAGGTGCCTATAGTCCCAGCTACTCAGGAGGTTGATGCAAGAGGATTGCTTAAGCCCAGTAAGCCCAAGAGTACGAAGTTGCTGTGAACTATACCATAGCACTCAACCCCAAGGTGACTAAGTGAGAATCTGTCTCAAAAAAAAAAAAAAAAAAAAAAAAGGCAAGACAGCGGCTCTCTGCCTCTCTGCTCCGGGTCCAGCTGGCATCTGTGTGAGAAAGATGTGAACAGCATGGAGTTCTGCACCAAGGTATAAAATCTACTCCCGACCTGGATGCCCAGTTAATGATGTAGAGGTGGGGGAGTAGACTCTGTACTCTGGGTCAGGAGTTTGACCTGGGGCTTTCTTTACACCATTCAGCAAGGGGGTTTGGTCTTTAGCTTCCAATTCCTGGTTCCTCCTTCAAGACAATACTGCCAAACAGGTTTGGGAATACACATAACCCAAAGGCATGAGATGACAAGCCTCCCTGGCACCATCGGTCCTAATCTACCAATACCACTATCGGGCCTTTACGAAGCAGCCTCACCAATGGTCACGGCTTCCACTCCCACCCCTCCTGGCCCCTGCTGTGTCTCCTCTTCCACCATAGTGGGCATTGAGCAGCTACCTCTTTTCCCTTTGTAGTAAATTTTTGTCATCTGAAACCTCTGACCCCTCATCTTTCTCTTCTTCGTCTATACCCTTTCAGTCCAATCTCATAAGAACCATTTTCTAACTTCTATTACTTGGCTCCAATCCAGATTCTCAGCAACCCAAATCCTTATGGTTAAAACTCTTTCTACTTGATACAGTTGTAATGAGGCCTGAAAGAGACTGGGTTGGGGAAATTACACCCTGTGAGTGTACGCCAAATGTGGCACAGGTGTGGGGCACCATTACTGAACAGAGGGCTCAGTTATCCTCACCGTTTGTCCTTGAACTGAACAGTCATTTCAGCCACTCTTGTTAACGGCTGCTCTTATAGGCCTGGTATGTTGGAAGAAGCCACGGCCTCTAATTAGGGAAACTCTGCTCTCAGTTCAGCTTTGCCACTGGTTTCCGAGCTACGCAGGATGTTGAGGAAGTAGCCTTCCTGACCTGGGCCTCCAATTCCTTCTAAACTCTGTGATTTAATGGCAAAAAAATAGAATTGATCAACAGGCTGTACACTGACTCAGGGAATAGTCTAGGGTCACCAGGCCAAGAAGAGTAGTGAATTGAAGGGGTAAGTTTTTGTTGGAACATTTTTACTTCTTGTCTCAGCTTCTAGTGGCTCAATATCCAGGTTTCTCAGACTCCAGCCAGGTTCGTCCTCCTCTCCTAGGGAAGGCCCACGTTAGAGATTTTCCCTTTGACATCTCCATGCTGGCTCATGCTGCAGACCTCGAGACTCCCTTTAGATGTATGATAAAATTGGCTTGTAGGGAAGGGGCTCCCTCAGCTGCCGGAGCAGCCCTAGATAGAGGGTACCACATGTCTCTGAACAATACCCACCAGGCCCTTCTCTGTGCTTGGCCTCATTTAACCCCCATAGCAAATCTGCCAGGGAGATGCATGAGCAGAGCGTTCAGTTTGTATGCACACATATGGCCGAACCAGTTGTTAAAATATTGAAATGCTTCCAGGATAGCTGGTAAATAAACAGCCTCACCTGAGCCTTCTGAGTGACTTGCCCTCCCCCACTTGCTTGGCCCAGCAAACAAAAAGATATATCTGGGCACCAGGCAGGGCTTCTGCAACCCAGCGCAGTGCTCACAACATCTGCTCTTGTTAGTAAGTGCCTAGCTGTTGAGTATTTTGAGTAGCATCTTTGACGCATAGCGCATATAATATATAATTACATAGATCAGGCGTCCACCATGAAGTTCAATTGTTTACCCACAGGAATAATGAATGAATGAATAAATACAATTAACAAATGAGTAAATACATTGTGGAATCCACCATGTAGTATTATTCAGCTGTAAACAGGAGTGAAGTGCTGCTCTACAACATGGATGGCCCTTGACAATATTATGCTACGTTAAGGAAGCCACATGCAAGGGGACACCCTAGCGTGATTGCACCGACATTAAATATCCAGAATGGGCGGATTTACACAGATGAAAACTACGAGAGCGTCTTCTAGGGGCTGGGGGTGACAGCTAAGGGTTGTGGAACTTCTCTGGACGGTAAGGAAAATGTTCTAAAGTTGATCTTGAAGATGGAGCCACAACTCTGCAAACATACTGAAAGTCACTGAATTGTATACTTTAAACGGATGAACTGCATGGTACCAGAATTAAAGCTGTTCAGAAGGTCATAGGACAGAATTTCCAAAATATTTACTGAGTTTAAAATTATAAACACATGCACACATACATACCGTTATCTTAAACACATCATGTATACTAGAGCATGAATACAGAGACTAGACTTTTACAGGAGGAGGTGAAAAATGAATAGTAGTTTTCTTATTTTCTGCCTCCATTCCAGTGGGTTGCTTTTGGAGACCTCTGCTCTAGAAGAAGCAGCGGAGGTTCAAAAAGTTGACAAACTTTTGTGCTTCCAGGGTCCAGGCTCTTTCTAACACAGCGTGGGGATCCCAGGGTCTCTGAGAGGTTATGCCAGGCCAGAGAGCACTGCCGTCTTTTTGATGCTCAGAAGGCATTGACAAAGAAATGCCAACACAGGATTAAAATATCAAGAAATATTTCAATTGTTTACATTTGAAAAATTAAGGCTCTTACAGGAAGAGAGAATGCAATATAATCATGCCATTCACAAGATAATTAGGGCTTTCCTAGAAAGAAATTAATTCAAAGCACATGGAGGCAGTGGGGCGCGGTTATGGAGAACAATCAGAAGGTTGTGTGTGAACGCCTTCCTTCCCTCCAGCCGGTCTCTGGAGAAGTCTGAGCTCAGCTTCTTCTGGCGATGGCATTTGGGGTCCTGGTAAGAATGTGAGCCGCACTAACCTGAGCCTGGGCTGCTTCGCTGGGACTTAGGAGGCTGTGCTTTAGGGCGGAAACAGCAGAGCCAGAGAGGTGGACAGGGGAAGAGGCCCGGGGAACACGCTTTGTGCCTGCAAGCGGTGGCTCTGTGGGACTGTGTGTATCTTTCACCAGCCACAGCAATTGGGAAGCAAAGAAAAGCCAAGGAAGGTTGTGGGAAGAGCCAGCAGTTGGTCCAGAAGGAGGATTATCAAGTCTCCTGGAGGCAAGGCAACTCATTAATTCACAGCTGGCAGGATGTTTCCTGTGAAAGGTTGATATTAAACAAAAATCATGTCTTTCTTTTTCACTGGCAGTTACAATCACAATAAGAAAAGGAAAACTGTGATAGTCCCTCCTTATTTCCTCCTTTGCCCCTCAACATTCCCCAAGTCAGAGAGCTCTCGAGAAAGGCAGGGTCAAAGTCTCCCTCGGGTCTCCATCCTTGGAAATTGAGTCCCTTCTTCACTGGGAGCCGCCTACCGGTTGCCATGGTAACACAACATCTGCTATCCGACTCTGCTCCAGCGGTCACTGGATTTGGCATCCTCGGAGCTGTTGCCAATCCTGCGTTTTGCCTGATGTGCGACTCCGTTCCCCCGAGCAATGCATCATACTTTCTCCTGAAAGAAAACGGAACACTTATTCCAAAATTCCAAAGGCAGGGGGACAGAGAGGTGAAATCTGTGCAAATCAGAGCTTTCTTGCTTGTGGGCCCATTAACTCTGCCAATCTCTGGATTAATGCTCTGTATCTGTTGATCTCAAATCTTATTGCAAACAGCCTCCTAGATTTATTTATTAGCATTTGTTTTCCGAGGAGCATATATTATTTATTAAAACGTCTATAAGACGTTTAAAAAATACATACATTTCATTCTCATCTCCCTTATTTTCTCATTTTAATATATTTCAAGTTTAATTGCTCATCTGCCATTCTTTCTATTCACTAATTACTTTTGAAACTGAACAAGATAGAATATAAATGTAGGTTTCCTTGCCTACCACATTCTCCTGTTCCTGCAGGTAGCTTCTTTATTCCCACTTCCCCAGGAAAAACACAATGTCTTATTTTCTTGAATAGTTACAATTCTCATGGGACCCCAAAGAAACTGAGAGGTGAAGTGTTACAGCCAACAGGATACAGATGCCTCTTAAGTCATAAAAATGTAGGATCCTCCCGCCCCCATTGAATGTGATCAACTCATCGCATTTTGCCTGAGACTTGCCCAGTTTGAGCACTGGAGCTCTAACACATCCAGGGAATCCTTTCCCTCTTAGACAAACTAGGATGATTGGTTTCCATCTTCCCAGCTTCCTCACCCCCTACCTGTGTGTTCTTGAGAAACTTGAGAAACCTTTCTGACATGTCTTTTTCTAATTTGTAAAGTGCCAGGGATAAATAGATGCTCTTTGAAAGGTCACAGTGAGGATTAAATGAGTTAACGGATAAAAGGTCTAACGCTCAAACGGAAGCCTATGCACAGTAGCTATTACTATTAAGCTTAGTTAGAACTCTTGGGATAATCTGGAATCACACATTCAACTTATAGCTGAAAAACTGGTTTGTTGCTCTAGTCATCTAGCTTTGTAAAGCTGGGAGCCAGGCCAGGACTGGGCTGGAGTGAGAGAGGTGTTATGGCTCCACATTAGAGAACTCAGTCAAAGGGTTATGCAGGCACAGACTCTCCCATGAGTACAAGTAGGGTGCCAGCCTGCTGGAGGCCTTTTAGGTCATGCTGCCAGCCTGGAACTCACTGTCCTCTGCCTCAGGTGAGGACATCACAGCCTCTAAGAGACAGATTCTCTGCATTCTCCTTGGTGACAATTAGTTTCTAACAGCAATTATGGTCTTAAAACACCCAGAGCTGCAACTGCTACAAAACACTTTTATTCTGAGTATTATTAAAACAAGTCAAAACGAAACCCCTTGGTTCTCAGGAGACCATGGGAAGTGAATCATCATAGCCAGCCGTTTTCCAAATAGCATTAAATTGCCTTTTATTGTTAACAATATTTTATGGAAATCTTTCTAAAAGATATTGCACGCTTTCACAAATACTACTTTTCTTGAAATTAGACTTTTTATTTTGAAATAATTGTATGTTCACATGCAGTTGTAAGAAATACAGAGAGATCCCACGTACCTTTTACCCAGTGTCCGATGGTAACGCCTTTCAAAACTACAATGCCACATCACAACCGGGATATTGATGCTCACGTGGTCAAGATTCAGAGCATTTCCAGCACCAAGAATACCCTTTTATAACTTGGGTAGCCACACCCACTTCCCTCCCACTCTCTCTAATTCCTGGCAACTACTAACCTATTTTTCGTAACTAGACCTATATGTCTGTATTTACGAGTATGCCGGTACCACGCTACCTTGATTTCTATGCTTTTGCAATAAGTCTCAAAATCAAGAAGTGTGAGAACTCCAACTTCGTTCTACTTTTTCAGGATTGCTTTGGCTATTCAGAGTCCCTTGAGATTCCCTATAATTTTTTAGAATGGAATTCTCTATGTTAGCAATCATGTCACTGGGATTTGGACAGGTATTGCATTGCATCTGCCGGTTAATTTGGACAGACTGACATCTTAATAGTAAGTCTTCAAATGCATGAACATGGAATGTCTTTCCATTTATTTCTGGCTTCCTTAGTCTCTCTCAGCAATGCCTATGAATTTTTATAGCATTTTTATTCATAATAGTAGAAAACTAGAAACAACCTAGATGTCCTCCAATGGATTAGTGGTTAAACAAACTGTAGCACAGTACTACATAATACCATGAAATATTACTCAGCAATAAAGAGGAATGAACCATTGATACACTCAAAGGCCCCAGTGAATATCTAGAGAATTATGCTGAGACAAGTCAATCCCCAAATGTTACATTCTCATTATCCTAAGTGAGGTATCTCAGAAATGGGAAAAACCCATATGTATTGTCTAATTGTTGGGAACTAATAATTGGGCCCTCTTGGGCACAGAGATAAGTAAAAATCATTGGAAACTGAGAAGGGGGAGGCGGTAGGAGGAGATGGGTAAAAACCTACCTATCAGGTACAGTGAACATTATTCAGGTGATGGGCAAACCGATAGCCCTGACTTTATAAAAGCTAAAGCATTATAAAAACTATCCATGTAACAAAAACATTTGTACCCCTTAATATTTTGAAAACTTTTAAGTCAAAAAATAAATTTTACAAGGATTTTTTTTAGATGCAACATTAAAAACACAGGTAACAAAAGAAAATACAAATATAATAAATTGGGCCACATCAAAATTAAAACCTTCTTTGCAAAATCAACAGAGTGAAAACACATCTTCTGTGAAATGAGAGAAAATATTTACAAATTACCTGCTAAGGATTAATGTCCAGTATATATAAAGAATTCCTACAACTCAACAACAAGAAACAAATAATGAGATTAAAAAATGGGCAAAGAAGGGGCGGTGCCTGTGGCTCAAAGGAGTAGGGTGCCGGCCCCATATACCAGAGGTGGTAGGTTCAAACTTGTCCCCAGCCAAAAACGGCAAAAAAAAAAAGACACCAATGTTCTTGGTGGCCTGGAGGAAGATAATATGTGAAAAAACACAGAAACCAACCAACACTGAGTTGAAAAGAGAGAAATCCTCTCAGGAGGAAAAAATTTGAGCTACTCTTACTTATGTTTTGCCTTTTAAAGTATGTAGAAGAGTCGGCTGCAGTGGCTCATGCCTATAATCCTAGCACTCTAGGAGGCTGAGGCAGGTAGATTGCTTGAGCTCAGGAGTTCAAGACCAGCCTGAGCAAGAGCAATAACAAGAGCCCATCTCTACTAAAGACAGAAAAACTAGTTGGGCATGGTGGCACAAGCCTGTAGTCCCAGCTACTCAGGAAGCTGAGGCAAGAGAATTACTCAAGCCCAAGAGTTTAAGGTTGCTATGAGCTATGAGCTATGATGCCAGTACACTCTACCCAGAGCAACAGTGTGAGATTCTGTCTAAAAAAATAATTAATAAAGTGTATATAAGATATTTATGACAGAGCTATGATGCCAGGGCTCTCTACCAGGGGCAAGAAAGTGAGACTCTGTCTCAAAAAAAAAAAAAAAAGTCTATGACAAAAAATCTAATTAAGTTTAAAAGCTTTTCCCATAAGAACAAAATAAAAATTCTCAAGTGGTAAGAAAGTATTATATCATCTTAATGTGCAAATTTCTTTCATTGGTATAACATGAAATGAGAAGCCTTAAAATTGATGGCATCGGCTCAGCGCCTGTGGCTCAAGTGGCTAAGGCGCCAGCCATATACACCTAAGGTAGCAGGTTGGAATCCAGCCCAGGCCCGCCAAAACAATGATGGCTGCAACTAAAAAAATAGCCGGTGTTGTGGTGGACGCCTGTGGTCCCAGCTACTTGGGAAGCTGAGGCAGGAAACTCGCTTGAGCCCAGGAGTTGGAGGTTGCTGTGAGCTGTGATGCCACGGCACTCTACCCAGGGGGATAGCTTGAGGCTCTGTCTCAAAAAAAAAAAAATTGATGGCATCTTAGACTCAGCAAAATGCAGTGTCAACTTACTGGTGCCGAAGTACCAGTGAGCCCTGTAATGGCAAAGCCTGCTAGGCCTTCCACACCCCCACCAACCTCACCTTCCTCCACTTTATTTCTTTTGTGTTCCTTTCCTCAAGTATGGAATGCTGGCTCTGTCACTCTCCAGTACTCTGATGCATACATTGGTGTCCCACCTGTCTGTACTTGTCACTCACTTTTACATGTCGTGTGATTACTCTGTATTTCCCCTTCCCCCAACCTAGTCTCTCTCATTACCTGATCAAAATACAGAAATGAAATATATACATTGATACTTGTCTGGAACAGTTTATTTCTTTGCTCTGATACTTTAAAAAGTTTTCTTACTCAAAGAAAATTAATACAACAACAACAACAAAATTAATACAACAAATTAAATTGCTCACTATTACGGTACAAATGGATCCATGAGAGGGGTAATAGGATGAAAAATCTAAACTAGGTCTAGAAAAAGGGAAGAAGTTAAAATCTGAGAACCTACTATATATAAATTAGTAGGCACAAATCATGTCATTTAATTTCATAAAACACAAACTAATATTTTAAATTTCAATTTTAAAATAGTTTTCTAAAGGAAATAGTTTAAATAGTTTTCCTAAGGGAAATTCCCTATAGGGAATAAGTGACAGAGAAAGAACTTAAAAATAGGTAAGTATGATTCTAAAGCCAACGCTTTTCCAATATTTCAGAAGTTGAAAATATGAAATTTATAACAGAGTACTCAATAATTATAAAATTCAAATACGTACAAATACCATATGTGTTTGAGTTACCTGGCTTGGTGACATATCTGTGGAGGGTGATGGTACAAATGTCTTCTCTAAGGTTTCAGGCAAAGAGTGATATGTATCCTTCTCCTCTAGTTTCCAGTAAGTCAGTCCTAAGGTGCATGAGTACATAGAATAGAAGTATGTGAACAGAAAACAAAAATGCTTTCTAAAACAACTTATTTCTACCTAAAGAAAATTAAATATGGAAAAAATCTGCTTTTTGGCTATTTGTTAAACAAGTTGAATGCTGATGGAAAAAGAGTCACATGAATATGTTGTCATGTGAGAGTCCTAACTTGATGCTAATATTTAAAGCTGAGATATTATTAAAAACTGAATTAGCATGATTTAAAATATGGGGGGTTTTGTTTGTTTGTTTTAAGAGACAGAGTGTCTCTTTGTCACCCTCAGCAGAGTGCCAGGGCATACAGCTCACAGCAATCTACAGCTCTTGGCTTAGGTGAGTCTCTTGCCTCAGGCTCCCAAGTAGCTGGGACTATAGGCACCCGCCATAACAGCCAGCTATTTTTGTTGTTGCAGTTTGGCCGGGGCTGAGTTTGAACCCACCACCCTTGGTATATGGGGTCAGAGCTCTACTCACTGAGCCACAGGCACTGCCCTAAAATATGTCTTAAAATAGGTGATTTCTTTGTGAGTAGTGCAGACATAAAGAATCAACGGGTTCGGCACCTGTGGCTCAAGTGGCTAAGGAGCCAGCCACATACACCTAAGGTGGCAGGTTCAAATCCAGCCCAGGCCTACCAAAACAACAATTGACAGCTGCAACCAAAAAATAGCCGGGTGTTGTGGTGGGCGCCTGTGGTCCCAGCTACTTGGGAGGCTGAGGCAGGAGACTCGCTTTAGCCTAGCAGTTGGAGGTTGCTGTGAGCTGTGATGACACAGCACTCTACCCAGGGGGATGGCTTGAGTCTCTGTCTCAAAAAAAGAAAAAAAGAATCAGTGTGAAGGGCTCCAGCACCCATAGCACAAGTGGTTACAGTGTCAGCCACGTACACCAAGGCTGGTGGGTTTGAACCCAGCCCGGGCCAGCTAAAACAATGATAACTGCAACAAAAAATACCCAGAAATTGTGGTGGGCACAATTTCTACCTGTAGTCCTAGCTACTTGGGAGGCTGAGGCAAAAAAATTACTTAAGCCCAAGAATTTGAGGTTGCTGTGAGCTGTGTGTGACACCATAGCACCCTACCAAGGGCAACATAGTGAGACTCTGTCTCAAAAAAAAAGAAAGAAAGAAAGAAAAGAATCAAAGTGAAGAATTCAGTAATCCATATTTGTTGAGCACCCTATACAGCATGGCTAGGGAGGCAAGAAGAGTAAGACATAAATCATAAGTAAATTATACCCCATGGACAGTATGTGAGAAGGTGGGAAGAACTCTGATGATAAAAATTTTACAACAGGATTAAGGGGGTCTTATGGTTTTGGGGGTGCAGACACTAATTTCAAAAGGGTGATCGGTTGCTGAGAGCATTAAGAGGGAGTCAGCCATTTTAGCCATATATAAAGAAGTTCCCACCATAAGAGAGGAGGGAATATTCCAAGTAGAAAAAGCAACTACTGGAAAAGTCCTAAGACGAGAATCCATCTGGCACATCTGAATAGCCTCCTTGCTCTAGCACAGAAAGGGAGAATACAGATAGACCCCAGTTATGATGGTTCAATTCACAATTTTTTGACCTTATGATGGTACAAACACAATAAGCATTCAGTAGAAAATGTACCTCAAGTACCCATACATTCTGCTTTTTACTTATAGTATGGTATTCAACAAATCACATAAAATATTCAACACATAAATAGGCTTTATGTTAGATGATTTTGCCCAACTGTAGGCTACTGTATGTGATCTGAGCACATTCAAGGAAGGGTACACTAGCCATGATGTTTAGTAGAATGATGTATTAAATGCATTTTCAACTTGATATTTTCAATGTCTCATATTTATCAAGACAAATGCCATCGTAAGTCAGGAGAACCTGTAGTAGACAGTGAGGTCAAAGAGGTATCAGGACTGCATCAGCTGGGGCTGGCAGGCCTCTGTAAGGACTCTAGCTGTTATTCTGAGGGACAGAGGCAGCCACTGTACACTTCCAAGCAGAGTTGTCACATAATTTGACTTCTCTTTTAGAAAGATCATTTTGGCTACTGTGTTGAGAATAGATCGAAAGGATGCAAGGGTGGGACATTTAGGAAGTTGGCAGCCACCCAAGTGATAGATTTGGGGAGGGCACTGTTAGGCTACTAAGGTGGCAGCTATGGAAGCAGCTATGAGAAGTAGTTGAATTCTGGAAATTTTTGTAAGGCAAAGCTGATTCATCCTGATGAACTGAATGTGGGATATAGGGAAAAAAGGACATTAAGGCATTAAGACAAGGATAAGCTCATCATGGCATGTAAAAAGTGGCTAACAGGGTTTGAATTTGTTAATTCATGTTGGAGCACCTGAAAAAGGCTAAGATGATGTTTGCAGCTAT
Source organism: Galagoides demidoff (assembly GCA_963574575.1). NCBI lineage: Eukaryota > Metazoa > Chordata > Mammalia > Primates > Galagidae > Galagoides > Galagoides demidoff. The sequence continues at coordinate 5,309 of CAUYQV010136940.1, read as the reverse complement.
TTGTAAATGATCCTTCTAATTGTAAAAGTACTTCATTCTATCTTTACAGAACTTGTAACAAATTAAAGTCACAGCTACCAAGGGAATACCAAAACACATAAAAGATTTACAAAACCATGACACTATATTGTATCTGATTATCATTCTACAATGAAAAAATGTAGACAAGTTGTTTTTAAAAAGTAACTCTTAAAGTTCTATACCTGTGACAATTATAAGAGGGACTTTAACAAATGCAATCAGTGTAACCTAATTCTTTGTACCCTCAATGAATCCCAAACAATGAAAAATAATAAAAATACATATAAAAACATATTTTTAGGTTCTATACCTGTTCCTGAATCAGACATCCAAGAATTTGGAGTTTCATCTGGCTTACTGAGGTAAAAAGCAGGAGGATGTGGAACAGCAGCAAAATCAGACTACAAGAAAGAAATGACAGCTAAAAATCATTCGGCATAACTGCTGACATAGAGAAACCTTCAGAGGGTTCATGAAGTAGGAAAGCCTTCCTACTTTCCCCATGGTTACAAGAATGCAAAACCAGAGGAATTAACTGTGAAGTATATTCTTTTCTTGTGGAACTTATAAAGTTTATTTTTTGAAAATTATTCTCTGTGGAGTTAGAAGAAAATTGGGGCAGGTGTTATTTAATGGATTCAGACCTAAAATGTACTATATTTATAATCTGTCATCTACTTAAAAAACTTGAGGTATGTAGAATTAAAGACATTCAGTATAAAAATTCACACACATATTAAAAACCAAACACTTCATTTTTATCATTACAACTACCATAAGTCAAATTAACTCTGGAAACCACAAATAATGAACTACTTCTTATGTACAATTGATTATTAGTCCCAGAAAAGGCTGAAAAGGCTTACATGGCTCGGCACCCATAGCTCAGTGGTTAGGGCACTGGCCTAACCAAGGCTGGTGGGTTTGAACCCAGTCCGGGCCTGCCAAACAACAAGGACAACTAAAACAAAAAACTAGCCAAGCACTGTAGTGGGCACCTGTAGCCCCAACTACTTGGGAGGCTGAGGCAAGATAATCACTTGAGCCCAAGAGTTTGAGGTTGCTGTGAGCTGTGATGCCATAGCGCTCTACTGAGGGTGACATAGCAAGACTCTGTCTTAAATGAATAAATAAATAAATAAACGCTTAGGTATCAATTCTAATAAAACTTCTTAGCCAATCTCTCTTCACAGCCCCTCTAACACTGCCACAAGAAATGTATTTCCAGAGATGGGTGGCAATATTTCTATCAGAATTTTTCAATTCTCCCATCAACAAACCTTTTTTTTTTCTTTCTTTTTTTTTTTTTTTTTTTTTGGGTGACATTCTCAAGCTATCGCCTTGGGTAGAGTGCCATGGCATCACAGCTCACAGCAACCACAAACTCATGGGCTTAGGCTCGGTGCCTATAGCTCAGCTGCTAAGGTGCCAGCCACATACACTGGGGCTGGCACGTTCAAACCCGGCCTGGGCCTGCCAAACAACAATATCAACTACAACAACAACAAAAAATAGCTGGGCATTGTGGCTGGTGTTTGTAGTCCCAGCTACTTGGGAGGCTGAGGCAAGAGATTCACTTAAGCCCAAGAGTTTGTGGTTGCTATGAGCTGTGACGCCATGGCACTCTACTGAGGGAGACATAATTCACACTGTCTCAAAAAACAAAATAAGGCAGCACTTGTGGCTCAGTGAGTAGGGGGCCAGCCCCATACACCAAGGGTGGCAGGTTCGAACCTGGCCCCAAACAAATTGCAATAAAGAAAATAGCCAGGTCTTGTGGCAGGGGCCTATAGTCCCAGCTACTCGGGAGGCTGAGGCAAGAGAATTGCCTAAGCCCAAGAGCTGGAGGTTGCTGGGAGCTGTGATGCCACAGCACTCTACCAAGGGCAACAAAGTGAGACTCTGTCTCTAAAAAAACAAAATAGGGCCGCGCCTGTGGCTCAAAGGAGTAGGGCACTGGTGCCAAATACCAGAAGTGGTGGGTTCAAACCCAGCCCCGGCCAAAAACTGCAAAAAAAATAAAAAAATAAAAAGTCCCTTGGGTTTAAACAATTCTCTTGCCTCAGCCTCCCAAGTAGCTGGGACTACAGGTACCCACCACAATGCCCAGTTCATTTTGTTGTTGCATTTGTCATTGTTGTTTTAGCTGGTCCGGGCCAGATTCAAACCCACCAGCCTTGGTGTATGTGGCCAGCACCCTTCCCACTGAGCTATGGCGCTGCCAAACAAACTTTTAATTCCTCTTAAAAGTATGCAAGTTGTGCAGCACACTGAGGCTTATGCCTGTAATCCTAGTACTCTGGTAGGCTGCTTGAGTTCACCAGTTCAAGACCAGCATGTACAGGAGCAAGACCCTGTCTCTAAAAATAGCTGGGCATTATGGCAGGTGCTGTAGTCACAGCTACTCATGAAGCTGAGGCAAAAGAATCACATGAGCCTAAGAGTTTAAGGCTGCTATGAGCTATGACAGCACAGCACTCAACCCAGGGCAACAAAGTGAGACTCTGTCTCAAAAAAAAAAAAAAAAAACACCCATCCACGCTTGTAGCTCAGTGGCTAGGGCACCAGCCACATACATGGGAGCTGGCAGGTTCAAACCCAGCTCGGGCCTGCCAAACAATGACAATTACAACAACAACAACAACAACAAAATAGCCTGGCGTGGTGGCAGACACCTGTAGTTCCAGCTACTTGGGAGGCTGAGGCAAGAGAATCGCTTGAGCCCAAGAGTTCGAGGTTACTATGCACTGTGCGCCACAGCACTCTATCAAGGGCGACATAAACTCTGTCTCAAGAAAAAAAAGCATGCAAGTTGTATAAACCCACTGCAAAAGTAAAAACATACTGAGAAGAAAACTTTTTACTTACCAAGAGTGGGGATTAATGCATCAGCCTTGTAAAGGCACCACTTAGCCACTTTTTTATTAAGAGAAATTACTAAGTCATCTTTTGTCTGTTAATAAAACTTCTACCTATTTGAATTTGTGTAAGTACTTGAGGACAGGTAAAGGTGACTACAGGTAAAGGTGACTGGAGAAGTCCAAGTCAAATAATCCCTATTTTGTCCTCGTCCTGATTCTGACGTGCAAATTCAATGCTTTGGGGTAACAGACAATGGGCTGGAGCTGCTTACCTTACAGAGCTGCCTGCTACATTTTTCTGAGCAAACAAAGCATCCACTGAAGAAAACAGGCCCAGCTTTTAATGAAAAATCGAAATAGGGTGCAATGAAAAGCTCTTTTAGGGCAGTACCCGTAGCTCATTGGGTAGGGCGCCGGCCACATACACCAGGCTGGCAGGTTCGAACTCGGCCCAGGCCAGCTAAACAACAAAGACAACTGCAACAAAAAAATAGCGAGGCGTTGTGACCTCGCTGTAGTCCCAGATACTTGGGAGGCTAATGCAAGAGAATCACTTAAGCCCAAGAGTTTGAGGTTGCTGTGAGCTGTGATGCTCCAGTACTCTAGGAGGACAAAGACTCGTCGAGGGCGAGACGAGACTGTCTCAAAAAAAAAAAAGGTCTTCTAAATGTGTAAACTCTCTTAGCCCAAGAAGGTGACTTATGCCAAACACAAAGACCTTAATTAGTTTCAGTAACAGTCTACTAGCCCATCTGAAAAACCTCCAAGTCCTTCCACCTGTGAAATGTGAAAGTCAAGTCTAAGACAAAGATCCAAAGAAACGAAGAACAAGAGCTTTAGAAAACCCTTTTGTTAAATAATATACAATTTCAAGATGTACTTCAAATTAGATGTTACCCAAAATAAACTGCCAAGTATAAAAAGAAAACTGGATCAGACAACAACCATTCCCTGCTTTACAATGAAACTAAGAACAATAAGAAAAAGGAGCAAATAAAGGGGAAAGTTCCACCTTTTGTGAATCCAGAATTATGAAGGAAAAAAATGCATTTCAAGAATGCTATCTCTGATTCACCAACCACTACCAGCTCAAAATCATTTAAAGCTCAGAAATATCAAACACATTTGATTTTCCCTAATGATTTAATGCCAAATAAATTATTTACCAAAAAGATGGAAAAACAAAACTTGTCCAGAAGATGATTAAAGAATGAAAAGCACTAAGAGGGAATATCGCCTCTTCTACTCTACCCTCCTTATCATGAGAAGCAAAGGATGCTACCAGAAGGGTATTTCTCACACCGCACAGCAGCAGATCTGACCCTCCACTGAACAGAGGAGAAAAATTAGGCCAGGTCAGCAGTTCCCAGACTTTAATGCACATCAAAATCACCTGAGAAGCTTTAAAACGCATTCCATACAGATTATCCCCCACTCTGAAGAAGTCAGAACACCTGGGACTGGCAGCCAGGATAAGTGGATTTTTAAGTCTCCTCAGGTGACTCTAATTGTGCGGCAAAGTTTGGGGACCACTGGGCTACGTCAAAGCCATATCCAGTTGCAAACAACAAAAGACAGCAAGAAAACCATGAATGAATCCACCAAGTATCTAACGACAAATTCAAAGTTATTCAGACGTGGAAAAGTTGTCACAGAGTTTCAATTCTAACGTACCCTCAGTAAAAACAGAAGAAACTACTATGAAAAGTCTCCCTTTATGCCAACCTATTCCAATGAAAAAAAGCAATTTTTACCCCAGTCTCCAAATGTTTTTATGCTATCATAACAAAAAATGATATACCATCTTTGATAGCATACAGGGTCAAAAGAATAGAACTACCAACATAGTATACTAAAGGGGTTTTCTAGAACAGAACTAGCCACATAGCACTAAACAGCATTCCTAGGCCACAGAAGATTCATGCAGCTTCATTTACATTCACCTCCTTCCTCCTCAACACAAGCCTGAAAAACTTCAAAAAATGGCAAACCTAAATATCACAAATTGAAGAAAGAAAATTTATTGAAATAAAAAATAAATAATGCCTTATAAGGCTGAGGGATTATCTTCATAAGACTTCATTAACAGACCTTTTTCATGGGATGATAGATGGTTTTGGATGATGGAAACATGGTCAATTTCTAAAGGTATCTAGTTTGTAGAGAGATCTGACTGCAATTTCCATGTTTTATATTAAACAATGCTATGATAATTTGGTCCAGTAAAGGCCATAAAGATGTATTAAGACAATTAAATTTCTTACAATTTGAATTATAAATTCATAGTTGTCCAAATTTTAACACTCTTTTGTTTGTTTTTTAAACAGAGTGACTCCATTGACCAGCCTGGAGTGCAGTGGTGACAGCCTACCTCACACCAACGTAAAATTCCTGAGTTTAAGAGATCCTCCTGGGTGGGCGCCTTTG
>CAUYQV010136937.1:0-26570 GCA_963574575.1 Galagoides demidoff | reverse complement strand
ATATTTCATCTTCTTTGGCACTACTGTAAAAGGAATAGAGTCCTTGACTATATTTTCAGTTTGGCTGTTGTTGGTATATTTAAGTATTGATTTGGTATTCTGAGATGCTGCTGTATTAATTAAATTATTTTTGAAAGAAGTTCAAAGCCCAGTACGTATGTTCCTTTTTTTACTCTTTTTGTTGATCAACATAATTGAAGTGTGCTATGAAAGTTTAACTATAGGCTCAAGGGTGCTGTGACATAAAAAAAGGTTGAAAAGCACTGCTCTAGAGGTTCGGATAATTGTTACCATTTTCTATCAATAAAGTCTTGATTAAGTTATATACGTTGTTTCTTTTAGACATAATGCTACTTCACATTTAATGGACTATGCTATGAAATATAACTATTATATGCACTGGGAAACCAGTTTGAGTGATATAGAAAGGTAACCAGAATCTTTATTGTGATATTAGCTGTGTTACAGTGGCCTGAAACTAAGCCTAAGTTGTGCCTACGTTTGTATACTCTGGGGAAGTGCCTACAAAAGGCTGTACAGCAAAGCCGAATTATCTGAGTGCGAGTTAGCACTATCCACTGAGCTCACAGAAGTTTACTGGGGAAACGTAAGAAATAGCTGTATAGAGAGACCATGGAACATTCTTTTGGCATTGCTGCACCACTGGGGCTAAGTCCTTTCTTTGAAGCAAATGTATTTGAAAGTTCCTCACTGTGAAACCAGATGTCCAAGCAGAGATTTCATATCAAGGAGAAATGCTGTAAAATTTTTGCTTGCAGGCATAGAAAAGAGATTTTAAAGCATCGATGCTTCTCTCCCTTAGCCACTGACTAGGGTTCACGAGAAAAGGTCGGCTGCCAGTAGGACATCTAGAAATCTGGTCTGTGTTACCAGAAGGGTTTGTGGGGCGGAGGGGGGATATTTCATAAGATTGGGTAATTCTCAGTGTGCGAAAAGCTTACAGGAATCAATTTCCCAAAGAATAAAATTACAAACCTCATTGTGGGGTTTTAGGAGCATTGAGAAACAGAAGTCTCAATGCCTAGCATCAGATGCTTTGTTTGGGACCTGTTTCATTATTTAATTCTTGTTTCCCCTGCATGCACGTCCTAAGGGCACAGAGGAAAGTGGCATTTTCTTTGTGCCCTCCTGAATTAGAATTAATAATGCTGAGAATAGAAATGTATTTTCCATCCCACCCAAGAAGGCTTGCCTGCTCTGCTCCCTCAGAAAGGAAGACGGAGCCATTCAGTCAGAGCAGTGCAAAGCGTCAGTGCCATTTTCTAGGAAGAATGCTCTGGAAGATAAGCTTAGATACAGTTTGGCAGTGAATTATGACCTTGCTTCCTCGAGCAGGAGAAGCAATAACAAGACATGAGCAGAGAAGAAATGAATAGTTCTCCCTCCAAAGCGTTTTGTGTCATACCTTTCCTCCGGTTCTGTTCTCTGCCAATTTTTTTTTTTAATTTAAAAACTAGTGAAAAAGATTCTTTGTTCAGTGGACAAAACCCTTTAAGGGCTAAAAATATTATTTTTAGACCCTGGAGTATTGCCTGGTACATACTAAAGAATTGATTAAGGTTTGGTGAGCAAATACACGAATCTATGCGAGGGCAAGTGACTGAAAGACTAAGATGGAAACAGATTCCCCTTCACCCCTGGCCAGGGGAATTGCACTTTTGGAAGTCGCTAGATAACTGGATATGGTTAATTATTGCATGGCCTTGAAATAGAGTCATTTGGTTAATCAACTGTTGGAATATAATATATGCAGTTTTTTTAATATTTAAAAATCTAACCTATGTGGAAATTTTTAATCTTGAATAATTCTGAACTATATCAGAAATAGTTCAAAGTCAGCATAATGAGCATAATGGTCACTGAAAAATATAAATGTAAGTCAGCCTCAACAACCAAAATTATGGAATGATTTCTATGTGTACGCTACACATGTGTAGTCTGTCGTGAGCTGTCTGACAACATTCTGGAAAACCCATGTCCAATAGTGGTCCCATGACATGGACTGGAACAAATCATGAAAAATTCCTGTCACCTAGAGACATCTTAATGATCCTGACCCCTGGATAGGCCTAGGATAGCATGTGTGTTTGTTCGTGTCTTAGATTTTAACAAAAAAAAGTTAAAAAGGAAAAACAACAACAAAAAAATTAATAGGAATAGGCTTATAAGCACATAAAGAAAAAATACTTCTGGACGTGTTTGTGTTTTAAGCTATGTGTTGTTACAAAAGAGTCAGAAAGTTAAAAGCATTTGAAATTGATAAAGTAAAAAATGTTATAGTAAGCTAAGGTTAATTACTATTGAGGAAAGAAAATTTTTAAATGAATTTAGTGCAGCCTAAGTATAGAGTGTTATAAAGTCCACAGTGGTGTACAGCAGTGTCCTAGGCCTTCACCTTCACTCACTGACTCACCCAGAGCAACTTCCAGTCCTGCAAGCTCCATTCATGGTAAGTGTCCTATAGAACTGTACCAGGTTTTTTATCTTTTATACTGTGTTTTTACTGTATCTTTGGCACAATCTGTGTTTAGATGTACAAAAACTTACCATTGTGTTACACTTGCCTCCATTGCTCAGTACAGTGACCTGCTTTACAGGTTTATGGCCTCGAAGCGATAGGCTGTGTCCCATGTAACCGAGATGTGCAGTAGGGTCTGTGTCCCATGTAACCGAGATGTGCAGTAGGGTCCGTGTCCCATGTAACTGAGATGTGCAATAGGGTATCCTAGCTAGTTCATGGGAGTATATTCTGTGATGTTCGCACAATGACTGAATCTCTGTTCCCATCATTTATAGACATGTGTGTTTTCAGAAGCACTGGGTTATGTAGAATTCTACTTAATGCAAAATTTGATTACGATGGATATGTTAATGTTATTAAGTAATTTTGTGGTGTCTGGATTCATTTGTCCATTTGCCCAATCTCTCTGACAGAAGCTGAATTTCTCTTCAGCCTCTGGTGACTTGACAGACCCCTCTTTAACCATTGATCAGTCTTGAAGTCCATACTTCTCATCAACTATCATTATATTCATTTTTTCCTAGGAGAATTCGACATTTGATCTGGTTTGACCATCCCGCAGCTCTGTCGTTGGTAACAGCAGCCTCAGGGTGTACTCTTACAGTCAGTGGTGCAATTCAGCCAGCTGTGTGGGCGTGGGCACCCTGAATATTACATTGTCAGGAACTCTCCAGTGTGTGCATATGTTATAGAAGTGGGCACACCCTGCTACAAATTCTTACTTTTTGTGTGCCAGTTATTAAACATTTACCCAAGTACCACTGCTACGACAGTTCTTTTCCCCAACTTCCTTGGTGAAACTGACTCCCAGTCCCCATAGTCATGGTTAAGCTCAACTTTTTCACCGCAAGGGGCGTATGGTCAGACAGGTGGATAGGTTGTATTCCATTATCCCTCTTGCAGCTCTTTCTAGCCCAGCCTCTTGTTCTTTTTCTGATGTGCATATGATTCAACTCTTCCATGCATTCTTTTAAATTCTTTTTTGTAATCCCAACACACTATAGAAAGTTTACAGAGTAACCTGTTACCTCTTCTCTAAATTCAATAGTGTTTTTCTACTTCTAACTCAGTGGTTCTCAACCCTCAGGAACTATATTAAAGGGCACGGCATTAGGAAAGTTGAGAACCACTGCTCTAAATCCATGCAGCATTTTACTATATTGAACAAATATATAGTTTTCCTCCTAGAATAGAAATTGTCTGCCAGGTGCGGTGGGCTCACGCCTATAATTCTAGCACTCAGGGAGGTTGACGTGGGAGGATCACTTTAGCTCAGGTATCCAAGATCACCATAAGTGAGAGTGAGACCTTGTCTCTACTACAAATAGAAAAATTAGTCGGGTGTTGTGGCAGGTGCCTATAGTTCCAGCTACTTGGGAGGTTGAGGCAAGAGGATCATTTGAGTGCAGGAGTTTGAGGTTGCTGTGAGGTAGCTTGATGCCATGACATGCTAGTCTGGGCAACAGAGTGAGTGTCTCAAAAAAAAAAAGAGAGAGAAGTTGTTAAACTTTTCCTGTAAGGGGCCAGATAGTAAAAATATTAAGCTTTGTAGATCTTCTAGTCTCGGTTACAACCCACTGTACTGTGAAAGCAGCCATAGATAGTATGTCAGCAAAGGGGCATGACTATGTTTCAATAAAACTTTATTTACAAAAACAGGCTAGGTGCTAGACTGGACTTGCTGGCTAACTCACTTTCCTCTTGACTTTCAAACACTTCTTTTACTTGTCTCTTCTGCTGGTCTCTCTTCCTCCCCGTGAGTGTTCCTCAGATCTGTGTCCTGGGCTTTGCTTCTCCTTTGCCTTTTCATTGTGAGCTCAGCTCCTCTGTGACTTTGGATGTCACTTCTGCAGAGATGATCCCCAGAAGCCCCAGCCTGGTTCCTGGTCAGGCTCTGTATCTTGCACTGCCATCTTCTTTTGGAGATGCCCTGCTGTTTCAAAGTCAGAAACTGCACACAACACTAAATTATCATCTTCCCTTCCAAATTGGCCCTTCTTTGCAGTCTATTGAGCTTACCCCCAGTCTTTCTGTTTCCTGTTAGAAACTTTGAGTTCATCTTTGTTCTTTCTTTCCTTCATCCCAATTTATCTCAAGTCTATCTCAAGCGTCCTTGAATGTATTTCTTATTCCTTTGATATGACCCTATTCAGAGCCCCTCTCAACTTGCGATTGATTTAAAACAGCCTCTTCTCAGCCGATGTCCCTGCCAAAAGTCTCTCAGCTCCAGTCCAGTGTGAAGAACTCTGCCAGGGAAATCTTAAATCACTGTGATTTCCCTGCCTTACAAAGAGGGCTTAGAAATCAATAGGAAAAGATTAACAGCCCAGCGGACAAAAAGAGCAAAGAATATGAACACAGAATTCACAGACAAAGCAGCAATGCCCAGCAAACTATGAACAATATGGCCCATCTTATTTATTACTGAAGAAATATAAATCAAAACTACAGAGTTTTGAAGGGCCTTATTGCCACCTGATTGGCATAAATAAACATACCCACTGGTGAAGGTGTGGGGAAAGAGGCACTCTCTTGCATTATTTCTTGGAGTATAAACCAGGGCAGCCTCTTTCAAGGGTAGTATGGTCATATCTACCAAGGTTTTAAATGCACATAACCTTTGGCCCAGCAGTTCTTCTGACGTGAATTTATGCCATGGGTATGCATGCAAGTATGTGCAATCGCTCTGCAGGATTGTTTGAGCAAGAAGCTGGGGGAAAAATTATGATAGGAGTATATCCACACGATGAGGTATTATGAGGCCACTTTAAAAGAATGAAGCATATCTCTATGAAAATGAGGCAAGATTGCCAATAAGTAATAAGGGGAAAGGGTGCAAAATGTCAGATACATTTTCAGTTTCCTGACTGGCTCTTAAGCGGGTAATAGAGGTTACTTGGGGGCAATGGGACATTCCAGTTATTATTTTATACATTTTGATGATGTTTTGACTTCTCACAATGCCACATGACTAAATTAAATTGAAGAGGCTGCTTATAACATTATAACATCACAGTCGAGCTTTTCTGCCTGGCCGTCAGAGCCTGGCCGGACTGCGCATCCTTCCTCAACGTCGCATTCTGTTCTGCTCAGGCTGCTCTTCTCCCTGTGCTCACCGTCCACTGTAGGATCTTTCCCACAGTGCGTGTCTTCATCCCTTGTCACGTGCTAGCAAGGCCATCTCAAGGCCATACTCAGCTTCTACAGGAAGTCTTCCTGACTGCCGCAGTGCCTGAGGGCCTCACCCTTTCATAAGGTCCTGTTGAAGCTTAATGGTTCCCTTATTGTCTCATATCTTCACAACACCCACAGTACTCAAAAATAAAGACTTCAGTGACTTGAGGAATATAATCCTCAGTTATTAAACATTAATCTTATACCTATCAGTGTTTGTTTTTAAGGCACCTTTAAACACATCAGCACCAACCTTGGTGTTGAAAGAAGTAGGGACCCTCAGATCTTCCCCTCCACAAAAATCTGCAGTTAAATATCTAGGTCTTTGGGTTAACATTTTCCTCTTTAAGATAACAGACAGCCTTGACACATTAACATATTAAACCACTTGAAGCAATTCACACTCTGATGTGAAACTTTAATCAGAGACTCGCTCCCTAACAATTAGATGAGATCATCTCACTTGAAGGACGGGGAAGTGGTATTTGAAGAAGAAGGGGGAGGAGAAGGGGTAGAGGGTGGCTTAGGAACCTGAGGAATAGAGATTGAAGGTGTCTACAAGGGTGGGGCGGGCAGCCTGAGGGCAGGAGGAGGGGCCATACAGTGGGCAAGGGGTAGATTGAAAGGGCCCGAAGAGCCCCTGGAGTAGGACTGGGCTCAGAGCCAGCCTGTGGGTGGACTTTGATCGTCTTTGTCCTGCAGAATTTAACACCTGGTTCAGAAGTCTTTCTAACTCTATTGTACCTGATCCCACATTCGTATGTTGAGACAGTTGTATACTTTTAAAAAAGAGAATGGAAAGTATGGATGTGTGTGTTGTATGTGTGCATACCCTTCCAAAATAAGAAAAAATGGATAGACATATGCTTACCCATGTAGATTTTCCAATGGTTACTATATAGTACTGAGAACAAAGTGAAGCTCTGAATAAACCATTGTATTATCGTAACTGATTTTACGTAATGTTCCTTACAAATTATGGAAAAATTTTAAGACATTCTTATTATAGCTCATTCTGCTTTACATTTATATAGAGTTATTTGTAGGGATTTGCGGCATTAGGAAATAGACAATAAAGCATGGTCGATCATGCAGTTTCTAAGGAACTGAATCAAAATCAATAGATAAAGCAAATTAAACCTGGTGTTGTACATGTATTGTGTTTCCCAAATGGATATAATTAGAAAAAATTAATGTGCTGCCTCCCTGCCTTCCAAAAGGCCAAACGTTATTTCCAGAGTTGTCAGTGGGAGACTATTGCTATTACAGAAGCAGTGGGAGCAGCTAGAAGTGGAGATTTGGAGCAGAAGAGAGCTGAGGTGGTTGGTGGGTTACAGGAATGCTTTAATGTCAGAAACACAGAGGAAAAAGCAGAATTAAAAACAAAGAAGCAGCTCCCATTTTTTTCAAGTGAGGCAGAACCCTTTTGCTTTTATGTCTCTGTCACTTGCTGCAAGATTCCTCCTAAAGCCCTCTAACCACCGAAATAAATATTCATATGGCTGCTCAACATCTCATTAATAAAACAAGATTTGGTGGTAAAATATTTCAGAGTAACAGATGATTTGCATCTTACCCTTGCTTAACTTTAAATCTCAAGCAATTAATAAATTAGACTCGAGAGCTTTTTAAGAAGCAACATCTTACATGTACCACAAATTGCATTATTTTTATGTGTAAATAATGATGAAAGGGGAGATTGTTCCTTTGATGTCTATAAACTACACTGTGAAATATGCAGAAACATTCTTGAGTTTAGCTGGAGCCAAAACAAATAGACTAGTTCATAAAACAAAGCAGCGGCATTCTTAGAAACAAGCATTATTTTTTTTCTTTTCTTCCCGTTTGCTTTCTTTCCATCTTTTTTATTCTTGCCATTCCTAGTGGCAGATTCAGTCCAAATTCAAAATTGATGTTAGTCTGTATTTCCTCATCTGGAGAACCGAGTTCTTGTCAGGTTCCTCCCAGTGAACTTGGCTTCCTGTCCGCCCTTCCCAGACCTCGGCTGTGCTGCCAGTTTTGAGGCAGTGGATCATTTTTGTCAGTAGTATTTCACTGTTGCTTCAAAACGAATTATTTCAAAATTTTACCAACTACTGGGGCTCCTCAGAGAGATACGTTTACTTTCCTCTCAATTTTCCAAGCTGGCTTATCTAATTTCATTTTGTTTTTTAAATAGCATCAGCAAATTCCTCTTTAGAATGTCTCTGAGATAAGCCTAATTTTTTCTTTGGTACGGTTAATAAATAGCACCTCCTAACAAGTTCATGTCTGCCATGGGAAGGATGCGGTCTGGGGTCCTGTTAGCGCACAGAACAATTTATTATTGACCTCGTGAGAGGGTTTGTGCTCTTCATCCGACGGCATGTGTGATCTTCATTGAACAGTTCATTGGGTGGTGTAGGCTAACACTACATCCTCGTGCTTATTTGGAGAAGCTGAAGATGGACATTGGACCTGGACTCCCTCCCAGCTAGACACCGGATGTTCTTCCGTGGGGTAACTCCGCTGCGCCCCCTGCCTTAGCTTTGCCCCTAACAAGTCCTCCGTTTCGCCTCTTGGCCTAATGTTTTCTTATTAAAACTGATCCTGAGCTCCGATCACATCAAATGTCACTCTTGTCTATCAGATCCCATGTCACATTTTCTCCAGCTTGGTTTTTATTCTGATTTCCCTTTTTCCTTCTAGATGGCAATTTTCCACTTAGGTTCACCACGTCTCTGTTCTCAGACGTAGCGTTCTCACCCGTTCTTCCTTTATTCTTCACCAAGTTTAATGAGCCGAGTATTAAATAGAGTAGATTCAAGTGAATCGGCTTCCTTTTATACCAGCTGAAACCACGGTTCCATGTCATTTCATTGATTAATGGAATCTTAACGTTGAAAAGAATCCTAGAGGATTGGTCCCACCGACCTCCCACCCTTCCCACCTGTGTCCTCCATTTCACAAATGGGAGCCGTGAGCCCCGCAGAGAGCATGTGCCTGGTTCTATGCAGCGGTGGGCAAACCCCAGACTCAAACCAGGACTTTGGAGTCCCTGGTCTATCCTTCATACTCCGTGTGCTCAGATGCACATGAAAGAGGGAATACTTTGCTTTCCACTTTAACATATATATAAGCTGCCAAAATAGATGGAGCATCTTTCTTACCATCTTCTACGGCTCCCCGTGACTGACGCAGAGCTTTCTCTTGGCTTCTAGAGGGTCTCGGCCACTTCTCACGTGGACTCCCTAAGAAATGTTGCTTTCCTTCAGTAGTTGAATTTGTTTGCTGTGCTGTGATTTTTTAAAAAATGATCACCGGTTGTCCTTGGAAACAAAAATGTTCAAGGCCAATTTAGAAAAGAGGTTATTATTTGAAAAGACAACTTTCTAAACACTTTAATCAATTTAAAGAGCGTTCCAATGGAAGGAAATGTTGATCAATAATGATCTCTCGCAGCCGCATAGATCGGAGGTTCAGCAAAGATACTTTTGCCAAGATTGATTTGCAAGAAGCCTGAAGAATTTTGTTTTCTAGGAGGAAACCAATTATTTTGAGAATCCATTTAGTTCAAATGACTTGATTTCTAAGATGTCAGATGATTAATGTATAAATAAAAGGGGTTGTTAGAGCAGCATTCTCAGCATTCTGCATTTTCAGGAAGACACTGGCACAGTGGGATGGAGATAACAAGCTCGGGGTCACTTTGAGTAATTTTCAACCTTTGCCAAACTGTGAAGTGTTACATGAAAAGCAGTCTTTGTGATGTTACCACTTTCTAATTCTTCTTCAGTCTTAAAGTATCCTCTTAGATTGTCATCCATGCCTTGCTTTAAAGGGATCTGTAGGACTTAACCACATGAATTCTGGAACCACCTGGGTTCAAATCCTGGTTCCACCATTTAGAAATGATGTGACATCAAACATGTCTGTTAACCTCTGTGCATCAGTTTCCTCATTTCCAAAATGATAGCAGTAATGAACCTTGTCTCCTGAGAATTGTGAGAATCATATGAACTGATGCTTGAAAAGTACCATTAATAGAATAGTGTCTACTGCTTACTAGGTCCTACAGATACTGTAGGTAATTGTTGAATTACTGAAAAGGCTCTATTCAGTAAGTGCTGAGATACATTTAGATGTAACCAATTTAAATAAATTGCTCTTAATTCCATTCCCTGCGAGCTCCTGTCTACACTCCATTCTTACTTGTCTTATTACTTCCGTCCCCATCACTCCACAGAAACTGCTCTGTGGGTTGCCAGTGACATCCTGATGCTCCACTGGACCCTCTGTCGTCAGCTTGACTCCCCTGCACCCTCTGACACGGGGGAATACTCTCTGCCTTTCACAGCTTCCTCCTAGTCCCCACCATGGCCTCTTTTTGCGTCTCTCACCCTCAAACCCTGCAGCTTATGGGTGGGGAGGCCTCCGAGTTTCCTTTTCTTGTTAGGCTCTACGGTCTCACCCAGGCAGTCTCACTACCACCTATAATCTGATAACTGGTGATTCTCTCTGTAGCCTAGATCTTTCAGATCATACTGTGTTCTAGACCTTTCTGAAAGCTCCCTGGATGTCTACACAGATCTCCACGTGTTCTCCTGAAACCTGAAACTCTCCATGTCCAAAGTGGAAATTACCACTGAGCCCCCTTCAACCCGCTGCTGCTCCTGTGTTCCTAAATGCAGCTCAGGGTGGTCTCCACCCTCTTGACCCACTGTGGGTGTCCCCTCTTCTTCTCCCTCCCCCACCCCACATCCAGAGTGAGCTCCACATCGCAGGGTGGTCACAGTCCAGATGTGCCAACGAGACCTGTGAGGCCCTCCCACCGCACTGCCAGCCTCAGTCCTGTCCTGTCCTTCCCTCCAGGCTCCCCGCCTCCCACCAGGTTGATCTTTTTAAAACTCTTCAGAGAGGATAATCTTCAGCTTTTTGTACATGCTGTTTCTTCTCTCTTTTACTCCTTCCACTGGCCAGCTCCTCCTCTTCCCAGAGGTCTCATCTGAGATGTCTGTCTTTGAAAAGAGTCCTTTCACTGTTCTGGCCTCCTGAGACTGGCTTACATCCTTATGTTCCATTCTTTTTGTTTTTGTTTTGTTTTGTTTTAGTGGAGGCAGAGCCTCCCTCTGTCTCCTAGGCTAGAGTGCAGTGGCATCATCACAGATCACTGCAACCTCATGCCCCTGAGCTCAAACGACCCTCCTGTCTCAGCCTCTTGAGTAGCTGGAACTACAGGCACCCGCCATTATACCTGGTTAATTTTTTCTATTTTGGGTAGAGGGGACTTACCCTCACTCAGACTGGTCTTGAATGCCTGGTCTCAAGGATCCCCCTGCCTTCACCTCCCAAAATGTTGGGATTTCAGGCTTCGGGCCAGCATTCCCAGTCCTGGTATTCCGTTCTTGGTTCTCCATCTACGCCACTGAGTCTCACTGTAGCACAGACAGGGCAGTTGCTGAGCTGCCTTACGGGGCCTCTGAGCCTGTGAGAGGGGCCGTACTCTGCAGAGCACACGGCCTGATGTTCACTACCAAAGCAGCCAAAGCAGCCCAGCTCCAGTGCCCACTTCCATGTGAAAGTTAGCAAACAATTAAAACAGAGTTTCTTTTTAAAAGTACTTTCTTCTTTAAAAGATATGGCAACACATATGTAGAGAAAACAAGAAATTTAATTTCTAAGCATCTCAAACTCCTGCACTTTGTGTGTGGTGGGGAAGTTCTCAGACTTATTTTCGTAGTCCCCTTTCAGTCCTCTTTCTCTCTCCCTCTCTCTGAGGCAAATTACTTATGGTGTTCTTCTGAATTTTCCACGTGGAAACAGTTGACAAAAATTTTAGGACCAAGGGAACAATCATACTTCCAGGCTTTCCCCAAGGTGAGAACACTTTCTGGACTGTCCCCTCTCAATTGTCAGTCCCTAAGCTAGCTAAAAGGTCTAAAAGTTGGGCTTCCCTTTCCTTTCTTTTTAGGATGTTCATCCAAGGTTTTCTTTTATTGTGTTAAGGCTACCTTATTTCATGGCATAACAATTCCTTTGATTGTATCAATAAGCATAAACAGATATATCAAAAAAGAAAACTTAAACTTTCCCAAAACAAAGTCCATAGAATTTAATACCTACTGGTTTAACTTTACTGAAATAGACATTAAAATTAAGGGCTGTGTAAAGAGGGCATTGTAATGGGATGTGTTGAAGGAGGTACTTTGCAAAAACTTCATGGTGGGCTGTGCCTGTGGCTCAGTGGTTAGGGCACCGGCCCCATCTACCCAGGGTGGCAGGTTCAAATCCAGCCCCAGCCAAACTGCAACAAAAAATAGCTGGACATTGTGGCAGGCGCCTGTAGTCCCAGCTACTCAGGAGGCTGAGGCAAGAGAACTGCCTAAGCCCAGTGGAGGTTGCTGTGAGCTGTGACACCAACTCTACAGAGGGCAATAAAGTGAGACCCTGTCTCAAAAAAAAAAAAAAAAATCTTAATCGTGATTGTATTTCACAGAAAAGTAGTGAATATTTGATTTATATTAAAATAGTAAATGCAACTTCCAATTAAAACCAAAATATTACATTTATATACCAGCACTTTTGCTTACTCACCTATGGATAAAAAGATGAATCAATTTTTACATTAATAGAGAAAAATTGTCAGAAAAACAATTTTTACAAGTTTTTTTTTCCTCCATCTGGTCTTAAAGAGTGAGTTTGTCACTGTAAGACTAACAGTAGTAAGATTAGTCTTACAGAAGTTAAGACTAACTGTCAATGATTGTCAGTGGTCAAGACAGTGTAGCTGGGTCTCTTTATATTTCTCTTACATCTTCTTGCCAAGAAGTCAGGGACCCTTCGAAACATCTTCACCTTATGCCACTCATGCCTTCACTTGGGCACAAACTCTCTACCTGACAGCTTTCCAAGAAGTAGTATGGAGGAAAATTAAAACTCAAAAGCTGGGAGAGTCTGGAAAAAAGGAATTGAGAAAAAAGATTTTTCAAAGCAACGCTTTGTATGTACCAAATAGCATCCATAGAGTAGACCTTCTGTGCTGGAAGAAGCTGAACAAGAACTTGTACCAGAAATACCTGCCTTTAGGCTAAGCCCTGGAGCCAGGACTTAAGAGTTAGAGAGGGGTCACTGCTAATTAAAAGAAAAGATAAAAATTAAGGACAGTGGTCAGGATATGGCATTTCTGAAAAGTAGCAAGTAAGTTTCAAAACTTTGTTTTTTGTTTTTTGGTTTTTTTCCCAAAACTTTGTTTTTATCTTATTTCGTCTCTTTTTGGAATTCTTCTCCTTCTCTGGAACTGACTTCTTTTTTGGTCTGTGAGATCATTCTAGATTAAAGAGTGGATGTGCACACTGTCTCCTACCCAGCCAGCCACTTGCCTGAGGCCCCACAACAGTCTTTAAAAGGCTGTTTCAGAGGGCAAGGTGAGTTTTTAAATTCACAGCAGAGACTTTTAAATGTGATGTAGCTCTAAGTCCTAAAATATACAGATACATGTGGCTGAGAACGTTCCATTTTCCTGTGAGAGCTCAGTCTGAAAGGTTAGCATTTCTCTAGGACTTTTTTAAAAGTGGAAGATGTAAATATAAGTTTTATTGCAGCTTGGAATGTATTCACATTTGAATTGTTTGCACCGTTCTTTAGAGACTCTTGTCTTCTCGAGGTTCAAGATGCAATTTTTTATTTAAAGGCGATAGCAATAATAAAGTTTCTAAAATCCAGACCTTTGATCAAAGACCGTTTGACTCCCTGTCTTCCACCCCTGGAACTCGCTTGCCCAGCACATTCCCAGCAAGGTCTGCAGAATCCCAGTGTCCCCTAAACTGCCCCTTAACAGCATCGTGCCAATTCGGTTTTCCTCAGAGTCTGCCTTCTCTTTCTCATTTCCATCCTTACCCCACATTCTGAATCACTCCCACTACCAAGACTGCTGCAGGGAAAGGTGTGTTCCTTGCAGCACAGATGGAAACTCTGAACCCAGGTTCCAACAGCAACACTGTTAGAAATGGTGGATGGGTCTCCTGGTGCAATTAGCACAGTTTAATGTTTCAGACACTTACAGGTTAAATAATCTTTTGCAGATTCAGTTTTTTCCCTGAAAACAAACTCTGACTGGATACTGAGTGACACCCCCACCCCCTACCCCCGCCCAGCCTCCTCCTAGGGTACTTTTCCTCTCAACTTCTTTCACCACCCAATTCTTAAAAGAACAGGTCTGTGCTGGCCCCTCTCCTTTCTCACTGCGCAGTCATCCCTTATTCTGTGGACGAGAGTGAGAGGAGAGATTATGTTTGCAACTCAAAGGGACATATTCTCTTAGGAAGCTGTCAGATCCTTTTGAAGAGGAGATGGCAGAGGATACTTGCATGATTTAGCCAGGGTTTACGGAACTTAAACCTTGACTATGTCCTTTAGAAGGGTGGCTTTCTAAGGACGCTTTTAGAAGGGTAGCCCCCAAATAATATTAACAATAATTCAATTGACAGAGGAAGAGAGAGAGGGGAAAGAAGATGGTCCAAGAAAATGAGGAGTGGCAAGGCCAGAGAGGCCAGTTGTTGTAGGTGTTTTTTAGCTCCTGGGAGATGAACTTAGAGAAGAAGGAAAGTAAATTGACTTCACATGGAAGGAAATAAAAGCTAGTAAAGAATTTGAGGGATCGGAATGGACTATTATTTGTGAAATATTTGAATTTTGCCATTGCCTTCCTATGCTTTGTAGGAATGATAGGGTCTGATATATCTCTCAAAATAGCTTTAAATTGTTCTGTAGACAGTATAGGTTTTCTTTAGCTACATTTAGAGTTTCTTACATATTTGTTTCTAAAGTTAATATAATTTTTATGTTTTGCAGATTGGACTTGCACTTCCCCCAAATAAAGACAGCATATTGAGAAGGCCATATAATAACCTTCTAATTGTCTGCATACCAGGTCACACCCTCCACCACCACTCTATGCTAGAAAGGCACAGTCTACTCAAATCTCATTTTATGCATTTCCATAAAGCTACCAGAATACTCAGTTGCCATGTGTCATCTCCCTACCTTACTATAAAGCTCAGAAACACACCCACAGGAGCAGTGAGAGTGACTAATGGCTGGAGACTCAGTGAAGTTTGGGTTGTCAGGGTGCTAAATTTTGAATGCACTTCCCGTTTACTTCGTGCCTTATGTCTGCTTTTCATATTTTTATGCCCAACCTTCCCCTTCCTGACCCAACAAGAGCCAGTTCAGCTTGTCCTAGGTAATTTTTGGCCTGAACGCAAGCCTTGTCATCGCTCTGTGCTGCTGATAAGCATAGCTCTGCGCCCCGTACAGTTCTTGCTTTTGAATGTCACCCACAGCACCCACCTACACAGAGGACAGGCCCTCTGCACACATCTTCTCATTGCAAGTGGAAATCAGAGCAGGACCTGGACAGTTCTAACCCAGCTTGCTTTCCAGGACTATTCTGGTCACTATTTGCATTTGCTGGTGAGAAAGCACAAAGCTGTTTTTGTTGCTCACAACCCTTTCGCAGGCCCACCGCACAGCAGAAATTATATGTTTGTCTGGGCTTTGCCAGTCAGATGGAGGAGGGTGGTAGCTGCACAGTGAGGATGGTGATGTGGATGATGCGTTTTGTTTTATGTTACTTCTGTAAGCTTTTGTCATATGCCACATGTCAAAGTACTTGGAACTGTTCCTGCCTGAGATATAAGCAATGTGAGACATCATTTCTCCAGGCAACTTTCCACCTGATATATAAAGACAGAACACTTCAGTCCCCTCAGAGATCTCAAAGAAGTGGATAAGGAGGTTTATTTTTTGTTCTACTAATCTTCTGTATATCAGATCCATGAATTATGAGGAAAAATCATGATTGCCCCACAGGGGTAAGACCCATTAATTTCATTCCCTAATTTCCCTTATTTATGGCACCTCACCAGTTGTTGAGCGTAGTGGGCATTTGACATCGATCTTTTAAAGAGTGCAGGGTAGTGGTGAGACTCATTTTCAATGCGCCAACTCTCAGATGTTGGTGTAAGGGCAGCATTTTCCCCTGATGAGGCAGAGGAGGGACACTGGGCACACACACTGGATAGAAATGTTGATCCCATTAAACTGGGCAGGCGGTGCCTCTGGACTGTGGGGAAAGTGGTAGTGGCATTTTACTTTGTGTTTTGTTTCCACTCTTAAGCCTTGCCAAGATGTCTTCAGCAAGCATGGCCTATGTGGTAATGGAGTGAGGGGACTTGTGTTCAGTGGTTTGATAATGGAGCTGATACCCCAAAACAGAAAGTTTAATCAGTTTATTCTGCCAGATGCTTGTGAATGAAGTCCCAGACCTCTGGCATTTCCCCCGTTTTATTGCCACTTGTTCATTTTTGTGACTATAGCATGGGGAGGATGTGGCGGGTGGGAAAATTTATGTTAAAACTCTTTTGACTTCACAAATGTTTGACTCAGATAAAACTCTGGTGAATTTCCAAAAAGCCTGCGAGTCCTAGCTTGGTCAGCACTGTATAGTTCATTGGTCCTAACCAGTTTTAGTAAGAGAAATAATTATAAAAATGTAACAAAATAAAATTTCTTATTAGCCAGTTGTGATACAATAATTACTAACATCTATTGTGTTCTTATGTGTGCTAACATTGAATTTTTATGTAATAATCGTTATGACAACCCTGTGACATTGGGACTATTTTTCCTCTATTTATAAATGAGCAGACTGAGGCCCAGAGAAATTTAAATAACTTGCCCAAAGTCACAAAACTAGCGGAGTTGGAGCAGAGATTCAAACTCAGACAGCCAGCCTGGAAACCCTGGGTGCTTCATTACCCAGCCGTGTGTTTGAGTGCCTCACCACTGGACTGGCTGACCTCTCTGATATTAGAAAACCCCGTTTATCATATAGCAGTTGAATTTCATGCTGGAAGATGGCGAGAACATCATTTGCTTACATGTCTTGCTGTGATGAAGAGGGAAACACAGGTTTAAAAAAAGCAAATGGCTTGCCTGTGATCCCAGCGCCAGTGAGAGAGAAAGCAGGGCTCCGGGTGGGTGCCCCACTCGCCCGTCTTTCTGCCAAGCCACAGCCTCTCACTCAGTAATGCCAATGATAAGCACTTGACTGTCATTACATCAACACATTGGTTTTTAGTCTTATGTCTTAGCAGAATTTAATTAATTTTGAGACAGAAGCCCTCAGTTTTCACTTTTTAATGAAGGCTACTGCTTTGGAGTCCAGCTCACAGAAGAGCAGAGTAGTAAGCAGAAGTCCTGATGCTGAAAGGAGTAGGGGCCCGGAGCGGGCTGTGGCCCAGGGTGGCCCACACGCTCCCTAGACTACTGGAAACTCTAGACCGCGCACCACAACATCCCACCTGCTGTCAGCTGTGCCTCAAATGCTCCCTTGCCTTCAGGCTTCAGTTTGTCTTACATGAGAATTTTCTATGGAAAATACCTTCAGATTCATGAGGAAAGCATCTTATACGAGACTTCTGCACATACAGGTTGGATCGGGAGAAGCCAGGACCATACGCTTTAGGGCAAGGGAAGCCAAGGAAATATTTCTTGGCAATTACTTTCTTGCTGTCTTACACACATGTAAATATAGATTCATAACTAACTCACCTCAGCTCCAAAGCATCCACGTAGCTTATAGAGATACATATGGTACAACAGGATAAAATTATTAAAATTTAATAAGAAAATCAAGATAAAACTAAAAGATGGAGAAATGAAAAAAAAATAAGTAAATTAATTAAATTGGGGAAAATAATATGAAACCAAGAATAAGATTAATAAACAAAATGCGTGCCATAAAATGCAATAAAACTGCCAAAGCAGGGCTGTGTGTTTGGTCTGGGCCTCATAACAACTAAAGACAGGAGGCAATTCAGTAAGTTGCAGTGGTCAGTGTCCTTAACAGAAACCAAACCATGTTCCTGGGAGAAGCGTAGCTTGTCTTTGCACTGACGCCTGCAAGGAATTTCACCTATAGATCCCTTATGGGGAGTTCACTGTATAAGTGCTTCTCACACTTGATTGTACCTGCAGGTCGCCTGGAATCTTAGTCAGATGTAGGCTCTGATGCCATCAGGCTGGGGAAGGACTCAGGACTCCACAACATTACTAGTGTGCAGATCACACACTGGGTATCAGGGGTGTTTACTATGCTTGGGACTTTGAAATTATTATGTCAATCTATATCAAAGATTTTTCAATAGACAGCCAGGTCATGTTTGTGTTTTGGAGAGATCATTGACAGCAGAGTAGAAGACAAGGGATAGCAAAGAAAGATCAGTAGAAGAAAAACCGTGAGATGTGTCGCATGTTCTTAACAATATTCTTACAAGAAAATCAGCATTGGGCAGCATCTGTGACTCAAAAAAGTAGGGCGCCAGCCCCATATTTCAGAGGTGGCGGGTTCAAACTCAGCGCCAGCCAAAAATTGCGAAAAAAAACAAAAAAAGAAAAAGAAAATCAGCATTAAGTTTCTCAGGGCTGTTTCTCCTAGTCCTCCTCAACGCAGACTGATGGCACACAACAAAAGCCCGTGCTTGTAATGTACACAGACTAGATGATGGCTTTATCCACAGATTAAATGCCAAATATCTAGGAATCACTGTAATGGAATCTCGTAAATCTTTATGAATACTATTAGTTCATTATTGTAATCTTTTTATGAGAATTAAGCTGCAGAAGATTTGATGTTTTACTCTCTTGCAAGAACCTGGAGTTCAGACATGCCATTTCCCTATTCAGGGGAGGATTGTCATGTTTGACCTTTATCTGCAGAAGAGAGGGCAGTGAAAAGGGCAGTAGGCAAAGAACAATCTACAGAGAAGTTCAAAGACTTGAAGCCCCAGGAAGTAGAGTTAGGAGATATTCCCAGAGGAGAGTAAAATATAACAGCTAGGAGGGAGAAGCAAGGAGACCCCACACATCTAGGTCAGTCTTAGTCATCCTTAGGGACCTGGGCGTGCAGCACCAGGACCACCCAGGCGGGGCTCAGGCCCCTGGGTCAAAGGCAAACAGGAAATAAAAGAACCCTGATGACAAGTCACAGAGAGATGTTCTGGAATCCTTTAGCTATGTCCAGTTTAGATTAAATTGCTGTTAGGAACCATTGGGATTTCTATGGAGAACGATCTATGGATTAAGACCTTCCATGCAATTTAAAGTGACTGTAGGACTAGAGTGCCCTGACAACTCAAGGCACCCTTCGGAGTTTTCACCAAGGGGCAAGAGAAGAACTGCCTCCACTATACAGGATTAAAAGAACAGTAGGAGGCAAGAGAGAGAGGCTTTCATGCTTATACTCAGTGAGTCCTGCAGGTTCAACATGCCACTTCATAGTCATTGGGGAAAAGACATGGGGAAAAAGACACTTTGCAAATAAGGATTATGTCTGAGCACAAGGAGTGTGGAAATTTAAGTTTTCTCCTGATAATTTTCTATTTTCCTTCAATTACCATCTATTACTTTATAATATGCCATACAACCTATAGTTTTAAAATTGATATAAGGTCCTAGAACAGGGTTTAATCCATTAGCAGAAGACTGGATGGCCTTAGCTGTTCAGAAGTTGGGCTAACGGGCCATACTAACAGCATATAAATTAATTAAAAATTAATTTTAAAAATCAAATTTCCTAGACCACATCTATTTAAAGGATACCAGTCATGTGATGCAAAAAATAAGTTTCGTCAATTTTGAAGAAAAACAACACTGTATCTTGACTTTAAGCATTTGATTTGTGGCAGTTCATTTCAAAGAAGCCAGGCTAGCCTTACAGTTTTACTCACAGGCGTAATTTATTAGTAAAGGAAAGCCTTTGATGAAAAGTTAAGAGTGAACAATTCTTCAACTACACTGTTGAAATTTTGGCAACACTGCCAAAAATCAGTCTTGAGTTTTGCTTAAAAATTTATTTTGGACTTTTTGTATCCCTGTTGTGCTGGGGGGTGGTTTATTCACACTAATTCTGGTACAGTTCATGAAGTTCTGACTTACCTTGCATATTACTATGTTTGGTTAAAGTTACTTTGAAAGATGTTAAGATGTTGTTTTTCTTTATAAAAGACATATTTTTCTATCATGTACTACTGGTGCTAAAGAAGAAAATGTGTACATCCCTGACAATAGTAATTATTAATCCAGATTTTTTTTAAAGTTGTAATCCTTTAAAACACAATCTTAAAAAAAAAAATCGAGTTCAAAACTTCTGAAACTTTCATCTTAAAAAAGCTGCACAAATCATCAGATTAGATCCCTGGTTATTTCATCATTAATTTAACTCTTGCTATGTATTTGAGAGCATAGATGTTCATGTTTATTATTGCTCTTTCAGACTGGAATTCATAAGGAATACAAAATTATCTACTCTATCAGTAAGGTGTTTTTTCCTTACTAATAGAGTAGATAATTTTGTATTCCTTATGAATTCCAAGGTTTTTTTTTCCCAAGAGAATGACCTTCTTAATACAGTGGTCTTTAAAGGGACAATGCCAACAATAGTCCCTTTCCTCATGGAAAATATGGCTAGAGGAAGATATAGATACCAATTAAACAAATTGATCACACAAATAAATGTAAAAATATGACCCTCCTGGGAGCTACAAATGAGACCCACGTGGTGCTAGGGGAGTTGCATAGCAGACCAGTTGGAAAGGTTTCTCTGAGAGTGACATTTAAGCTGAGATTAAAAGGGTGTGTGAAGGGAAGCAAGTTCAAAGTGACAAAATCATGTTCCAGATAGAACACAATGCACAAAGCCCTGCAGGAGGAGAAAGATGGCACTTGTGACAACCTTCGCGGGCCATTGCTACTGTACCCTGAAGAGTGGGTGAGGGTGGTACAAGATGAACATGGAAGGGGAGGCAGCGATCAGACCAGGCAGTGCCGTAAAGACCATGTAAGGAATTTTGATCTTTACTATGCAAAGAGTGACAGTCTTTGGAATATTTTAGAGAGTGGAGGACATGGGCAGCATTTATTGAGCACTTTCTAATGTGCCAAGCACTATCTCAGATCCCTGAAATTCAATGGTGAGCAGATCCATTTCTGGCTTTCGTAGTTTTCTAATAATGGAGAAAGAGGATAAACAAAGAAAAGTATCATATGATGATGAGATTTCAGCAGAGACTTGGGATATTAAAAAGTAGGACCAGGTGGCCAATTTGGATTGCCTGGTTAGGAAAGGGCTCGCTGAGGAACTGACGGATAGGCTGAGACTGGCTACAAAAAGGAGTCAAACATGTGAAGAAAATGGGGAAAATTATTCCTGGAAGAAGGGAAAGGCTAACACAAGACCCTAAGGTGGTAATGAATTCACAACGTTCAACAAACAATAAGAAGGCAAGTGTAGCTGAACCAGAGAGGGCAAAGGGGAGGCTGACACAAGGAAAGCCTGAGAGATGGGTGGAAGCCAGTCTTATAAAAGCTTATAGGCATGATCAGGTGCTTAAATGCTATCATAAGTGTAGTGGTAACCCATTGGAGAATTGCAAGCAGTAAGATCCATGAATGGATAGAACTGGCTACTGTTTGTAGAAATAATGGGAGGAAATGAAGGGAGACTCACACGATTACTGGAGTAGTCTTCAAGTGAAAGTTGGCCCTGACTTGGACCAGGGAGGTAGTACCAGGAATGGGGAGAAGTGAGTAGATTATGCATGGCAGGGGGAGGTGAGGGAAAGAAAGGATTCAATGATAACTCCTAGAAATGCCTTCTGAAATACACAGCTGCTCTGTGGAGCTTAGACTGAGGGGAGACACGGGAATGAGTGGAGACCAGATAGGAGGTGCTGATGATATGATCTAAAAATGGCAGCAGAAAGGGCATGACACGGGTCAGACCAAACAGTGTGTGAAAAATTGCATCCACATCCACAGGGCTGAGTGGCAAAAAGCCACGACTCTATGGAAAGGACAAGGTGGAATAGAGGCAAATTGTCGAAGATATCTCCTGAGCTTTTGCCTTGGATAATTTGTGGGTTGTGTATATTGATGCTGTTCATGAAAGTAGAGAAAACTTAAAGATGATAAGAAATACTGCTCTGGCAGGGGTGAATTGGAATGAACAGGTCTCTGAAAGTGTTCACTGTCCAGGTGAGAGCAGACAAGGGCAGTAGCAGTAGGGCTAGTAAGAGAGATATTTAGAAGGCCAGTAAATGGTTGATTGAGAGGTTGAGGTAGAGGAAATTTAGGGGTGTTCTCAAGGTTCCTAATTTGGATAACTGGGTGAATATGGGTTGCGTTCATCTAGATCTGAATATAGGAAGATGAATGAGTTTAAGCAAAGGCATGAGTGGAAGGATAGGGAAAAAACGGGGAGAACTGATATGTCCAGTGTGAACCTGCCAAGCCTGGAACATGCGTTATAAATGTCTAGAAAGTAATCATGCACATCTTGCTTAATCTTAGACCTTGCACAAAAGTCCCTCGTCTTTTTGCTGAGTCAAGTGTAACTTTAGTCTGGCAGTCAAGGCCTCCTTTTTTAGGACTTCCCCTTCCCACGTCCCAGGTCCTGGTCCATGGTCTACATACTCTGCTGAGCAAACTCCACTTTCCCCACATTTGCCCCTGCAGAAGCTCTTTCTTTGGCAGACAATTCTTCCTTTCCACCTCTGCCTATCACAGTTCTGGCTATTAGACCAGGCTTTCCTCAAATGCCCCTTCCTACCTGAAGACTTGCCTCATCTCTTCGTGTCTTCCCCCATGTCTTTTACTATACATAGGGTTTGTTTTTCTATTTTATTATGAAAAAGTTCAAACATACCCCAGGGTAGAGAGAATAGTACTATGAGTTCCCACATACCCATCACTGACTTTCAACAGCCATCAAGATTTGGCCAAATTTACTTTATCTTTTCTTTGCTAAAACCCTTTAAAGAAAATTTCAGACATGTCATTTTACCCTGTGTATTCCAGAATGCCTCTCAGAAAACATAGCCATTGTCTTACACAGTCATGTGGTCATAGGATCATTGTCATAGCTAAGAAAATTAACAATTATTTTTTAGTATCATCTTATACTTGCTTCTTAATTAGCCATCCCAAATTGACTTGAAAATGCTGCTTTATAGTTTATTTATCTGAATCAGAATCCCAACAAGAGGCAAATCTTAAACTTGGTTGTTAGATTTCTTAGGTCTTTTTAAAGCAGACCCTTCCTCACTTCCCACCCCCATGTCATTGACTTCTTGCAGAAACCAGGTCAGTTGTCCTGTGGAATGTCCCACATTCTGGATTTATCTGTTGCTTCCTTGTGGTGTCATGAGATGTTTTCCTCTGCCCTTTTGTTCTCTCAGTTGAACACTTAGGACACTTACTGTCCCCTCCTGCTTTTTATCTTTATCATGTGTCTTCTGTGATAATGGAAGCTCCCTAGAAGGCGAGCCTGTGTCTTACCCAGCGCTGGGCCTTCAGGATGATGTCTAATACGTTGTATGAACTCAAAGAATACTCAGTTGAGTAACTTGGAAAAAGCTTCCATTCCTTTTACAAAAATATGAACTGGAGCTTATTCTCACTCTGAAGAAATTTACATGAGGAACTAAGTTGCTGGAGAAATCTTCTCAGTGATGCAGGTCATTATTGCCTCATTTGCACAGAAAGAATTATAGCCTTAAATTTAAGGTGGCACATTCTTATATCTGAATATTCTTACAATTCATGACATTATAACTTCAATAAAATTTCCAAGTCCTCTGCATTCTCTCTAGGTTTATATAGAAGTGATTTCAGAAATTAACTGTTTTGTGCATTCAGCATGAAAACTAGGTCACTAATCATTTTTCTGATCAGGAGAAGTGAATTTTGCTTAGTAGTTCAGAAATCAAACTGCAAGGCTGACTATAAAAACACCATCACGTGTATGCTTTGTTGTTGATAACTAACTGCAATCCAAGCTTTAATAACTAGAAAGGAGTGGAAGAAACTTCAAAAGGTTGCATGATAAATGTTTTTGACAATGTGTCAGCTGAACATTAAACAGGATCTTTATAAATCCTCTCATTCTAAGTGGTTTAAACGGAAAGTTTTAAACTTCTTCCTTCATAAGTATTGGCTCCAGATATCGCAGTATCCTAAGGTTTAAAAAAGAAAAACGCTTTATCTGGCATATATTATTTCCACCCCCATATGAACGTGGGGGTGTGGGCAAAAGGCTCACCTGCGGATCTCCACCCCCACATCTCAAGCGTTCCCCTCTCGTCATCTGAGAATGTGCCGTCATCATACTGGGAAGGCTGCCTTTACAATCTGGTATGACCATGGACATACAATTAGAGAAATATCAGTGAATAAATATGAAAGTGATAATACTTCCCTAATGCCGTTTTCCAGATTTTCTCACTACGAGTATCCTGTTGGTCCTCACATGGATAAAATTTGGTCTAATAAAACTAGGTAGTACCAAACAAATGTCCATGTGTGTGCTTGTGCGCATGCATTTTAGGGTTTCAAGAGAAAATACTTAAGACAAGGGACGTTCCTTCCCAGGTGTGTTAGTTTCTCAGGCCTGCCATAATTAAAGAACCCAAAACTGGGTGGCTTGAAACAACAACAAGCTATTGTCTCATAGTTCTGAAGCCGGATGTCTGAATTCCAGGTGCGGGGAGGACTGTGCTGCCTCTGAAGGCTCTAGGGAAGAGTCCTTCCTGGTCTCTCAGGTTCTGGTGTTGCCCAGCAATCCTCCCTGTTCCTTGGCCTGTATTGTATCTCCCTGACTTCTGCCTCCATCCTTACATGGCCGGCCTTTCCCTGTGTGTATCTTCTCTGTCTGAGAACACCTCCCATATTGGACTAAGGGACCACTCGGCTCCAGTATGACCTCATTTAATTACCTCTACAAGGACCCTCTTTCCAAATACAAACCAGGGATTTAAACTTCAACTTATCCTTTTTATACCTTCAGCGATATAATTCAACCCATCATTTTGTGTAATCCGTTGCAGTTGAGCTCCACACTCTAACTGGGAAGCCATTGGAATCATTATGACTATTGGATCTGTGACACACAGAAATTTATTTTTCCTCGTTTTTCATACATTTTAATTCATTAGATTAAAGACTAAGTATCCTTAAAGCAAACCCAGAAATCATTAAGAGCATTTCGCATCACTGAAGGCTTTCAAAGGACAGAAGCAATAGCATTCTAGATGAGATGAAGACTTGTGGGGCTCACAGGGCAGCGTGGAGCTGGGCCTCTTGCTGGAAAAAGGTAGAGGCTAAGTGGCAGTTTCAGGGACCATCCTAAACAGGGCCATGTCCTCCCTGTAACACTTCAAAGCTGGGCAGCCTGAGCAGCCTCTAGAATAATTTTCAACCAGTGTGCTGTGGCATAAAAATTTTTAAATATTATTAATTAAATTATTTTTAAAGATGTTCAAAGCACAGTAAGTATATTCTTTTTTTAACTCTTTTTTTTAATCAACATAATTTAAGTGTGCCGTGGAAGTTTAACTATAGGTTCAAGTGTGCCATGAGACAGAAAAGGTTGAAAACACTGCCCTAGAAACATCAGCTCTGCTTATAAAGGGATCATGGGGTCAGAGGGATACTGTGAAAGGAGGTGGAGAGTCAAAGCATCAGCACAGTGCCCAACACAGGGGGACTGGCTTGGAGTTAGCCCAAAAGTCCCCACTTACCCAGGAGGATGCGTCCCAGGAACCCCCAGTGGATGCCTGAAACCTTGGATAGTACTGGAACCTAATGTACTATGATACATATCTATGATAAAGTTTAATTTCTAGATTAGGTACAGTAAGAACTAATAATAAAATAGACTAATTATAATAATGTATTGCAATAAAAGTTATGTTAATGTGGTCTTTCTCTCTCAAACTATCTTACTGTGCTGTACTCACCACAGGTAGCTGACACCACTTATTGTTATAAGTGTCAGGTGGTGGTTGGGGGTTACTGTATATGGAGTGCAGTGAGAAAGAAATACAAAAGGTTGAATGAAGTGAGCTTCAGAAGGGGTTCAGCGCCAACTGAATTTTAACCATTTGATGGAGTAAGGAGAGGAGGCAGGATGACGTTAGCCAGGAAAAGTCTGGAGTCCTGGTATACAGAAATGAGGCCTTCATAGGAGTCATTTCAAATAGGGGCTGAAGAACTTGGGCAGTTAGGAGCAAGAACTGAGAGGGATTCATAGAGGACTGAGTGACTGGCTACATCACTGATCAGTAAGACCGTTGGGGGAAGCTGTCCCAAGGGGGTATATCATGTTTGGTCTTGAACTTGGTAAGTTTGAGATGATGCTGAAGCAACTCTGTGTGCACCTGTGAGAGACAGAGGGCGTGTCACCTTCCTTCTGTCAATCACATGCTTGGTAAGACTTCTTTTTAACACTGTCTGGGTGGTATTATAATTATTCCTTTATCTGTTTGTCACAAACATTAGATTAGGTGCTTTTTGAGGATAATGTTTGGCATAGTGCCTAGTACATGCCCTGCCCAAGTTACAGAAATTTTTTAATTTATGAAATCGATTAGCTATCCAAAGGAGACAGGTATGAAATGAAAACTGGAATGATAAGAACTTAGTCTGCCATTTGACCCTGCAATTCCTTTATTAGGTATATTCCCAGATGACCAAAAATCGCAGTACAACAAAGACATTTGTATCAGAATGTTTATTGCAGCCCAATTCATAATTCCCAGGTCATGGAAGAAGCCCAAGTGCCCATCGATCCATGAATGGATCAACAAACTGTGGTATATGTACACCATGGAGTATTATGCAGCCATGAAGAAAGATGGAGACTTTATGTCCTTCATGTTCACATGGATGGAGCTGGAGAATATTCTTCTGAGCAAAGTATCACAAGAATGGAGGAAAAAGTAACCAATGTACACACCCCTATTATGAAACTAATTTA